>JAQQSW010020409.1:0-10860 GCA_028646575.1 Pseudocheirus occidentalis | reverse complement strand
CTGGATGCTCACACTTCAATAAAGGGAAAGGGACAGGGTAGAGAACAGAACAAGGGGGGAGGGATAGGAAGGAGGGACATATGATCACTGTCACAATATGTCCACTATGAAGATGTCCTATATAATCACACATCCAAAGCCTGTATTGAATTGCTTGTCCTTCCATTTGGGGTGGGTGACAAGGTAGGAATCGAAAGAATCTAGAATTTAAAGAGCTGCAATACCTGCAACTAAGAATTAAGATATACAGGGGCTAGGGTAGGGAAACCCTCCCTGCCCTACCAGAAAGAGAGAGAGTAGATCAGGGGAGGGGCTTTACAGTGGGATTGCTGTTTTGGGGTTGGGGCAGGGGAAAGACAGGGTGAAAATTTGTAATTCAAAAATCTCATGAAAATGAATGATGTAAATAAGAAAAAAAAATTAATAAAAAAACATATTGCATCAATCCTGAATCCTAATTTCACTTAATTATCATGAACAATGGCGTATTTCTTAGTAAGGGCACCATGCTGCTCAATTACAATTACTTATCATTACACATCTTCCCTTAGGCTTCATAAAAGCCTTCACTTACCCATGAATATTTGTTGTTGATATTTTTTCTTGACAAAGAAAGGCTGCAATAAAATTGGCTTTTTTCTTAGTTTCAACAAACACCATTGTTCTTTCTTCACCTACAAAGCAACATGATAGGTCAACAGTAAAATACAATAAATGGTACAACAGGTGTAATATATGGTCCTTAAAGCAGAGGTTCATTTTTGTGTCAAGTTCTCCCTCTGGTGAAACCTATGGACCTTTTTTTCTCATGTCAACAAGCATTTTTAAAGCATCTATCATGTTGTAGACTATGTGTTAATCACACACCAATGATAATGAAAGTCATCAAATTGTAAAAAACAAACTCAAGAAACACTAGATTAGGAACATTTGCCTTTGAGTCATTCTTTTGTTTTTCCTGTACTATAATTTCCATGATCCCTGAAATGCTTCAAGTTGAGTTTTTTTAAAACTTGTATACAAGTCTAAATCGTTCCTAAGAAATGTAAATTGTGTTTTCTATTTAAATGCACTAAAACCTCAATTACATATGCAGTATAAAATACATCTTTAAGTTATTTTAGCCCATACAAAATATCAAAGATGTCATGAAATGACATTTAAAACTACATTCATGTAACATTTCTGAAAGGGAACAGACTGTATATACTGTCATTAAGCTTATTTCCTTGTTAATATTCAACATTTTCAACTGTTAAAACCTAAAAGAGAGTCTTGATCAAAGTTTTATTTATGAAGATTTTAAAGGTAAACACCAGGGAACTAAAAAAGTGTTTAAACCACTTTATTTCAAGCATTAAGGACAGTTTTAATAAAAGCTGCAAATATACTCTTTTTGCACCTTGTGAGTCAATTTAGAAATATAAATGCCATTTAAGAAAATTATTTCTATTTTACCACACAAATAAGATAAAAAATAAATTAAGGAACTTAGTAATTTAAGTTTATTTATTGTCCTGGTTTTAAAATTTTTACATTTGTAACTACAATGCAGCCCTAAGGTACCATTCATTTGAATAAACTCTTTTGGTTGTCCCTCAATTACACGACCAGAATAATCTTCTCTCTCTACCCCCAGCCATGTATTTCTAGATGACATTCTTTTTTAATAGTATCTTATTTTTTCTGATTATATATAAAGATCATTTTTAACATTCATTTTTTATAAAATTCTGAGTTCCAAATTTTCTTTCTCCTTCTGTACCCTTCCCCTAGATAGAAAGCAATATGATACAGGTTATCTAATACAATCATGTAAGTCATATTTCCATATTAGCCATGTTATGAAATTAGAAACAAAAGGAGAAAAACATGAAAAAAACAAAGTGAAAACTGCGTGATTTAATCTACATTGAGACTCCATCAGTTCTCTCTGGATGTAGATAGAATTTTCCATCATTAGCCTTCTGGAATTGTCTTGGCTATGATGACATTCTTTACACCACTTCTGCATAATTCTTAATTTGTACTGTGCTACAGCCTGCTCATGCACTCCAGGTGCCTCTCCATAACCCTTTGGACAGTGGTAGTTTAGTTTGTTATGGTTAAAAAGGGAGGAGGGGGGAAACACCTTTGTTTTGGGAAAAATTTGGAGCCATTAACAAAATTGGACAATCTTCCAAAGACAAACTCACTATCTTCCTCTTGGTTGAATTCTGAGTCTAATTAATATTCATTTGCAACATCAGTTCCACATGTACTGATATATGAAACCTGTAGGTCAACCACCCAAATGAATATATGCCATAGGCATTTTTTATCCACTTGCATTTTCCTTCAGAGCTGAAAGGAACTCCTGAAATGAGATCACAGATCTATTTCAGTATGAATACTTGGCATGTGCTATATTCAATATTGCCCAACTGTTTTGTCAAAAGGAAGAGTTCACAATATGTAGCCAGAAGGCTTTTTTAGGGAGCCTAACAGCCTTTTGCTTCTTTCATCCCTTAATTCCTGAATATATTTTTCATGGTTCTCTCCTTTGTCAATATGTACACTGAAGTCACTGATTATCAGAGAATACTAGAGGATCTAATCAAGTTGTTAACAGAATTTTTCTACTTTTTCTTTTTTTTTGGAGGAGGGAAGGCAATCTGGGTTAAGTGACTCGCCCAAGTTACGTGTCAAGTGTCTGAGGCTGAGTTTGAACTCGGGGGTATCCTTCTGACTTCAAAGTTGGTGCTCTATTCACTTATTCATTCTCTCCAACAGATTTTTGGCACATAAGCTGAAGTTCTCATTAGCAAGATGATGGAAATCATCTGAGATGAAATCTGCTCCTGAATTGTGAGAAATATGCATTATGGTTATATAATAGTAAAAATTCAATCCATTCCTGATAGAGTTAAATAAAAATCTACATTAATTCAAATACCCTAAGACCTTATCTCTGACTTTCTAGAGTACTTGGTATACCAGTAATTATAATACTTAAAATAATACACAGCAAAGCATAATTAACTATGTTCTGTGGTCTTTTCTCTTCATTCAAATAATAAGCTGCTCCTTCTGGGCAAAAGGCATACCTCTTCCTCCTCAATATCATACCACCTTAGCCCTGTAGCCCTGCATCCCCCCTACCACCAAAAAAAGTATGTGTACAAGTATAAAATGCTGAGCATCACACCAAGGCACATATTCTTGCACATGATTTCTGTTTCACAAGCAGAACCTAGACCTGAACCAAATAAACAAAATAAACAAGAAGGGACTAGGAGTTTCTCACATGGTATCAGGCAGCAGATCTAAGGATAAAGAGAGGAAAAACTGCTTTCATTCATGAACAGGGGGAAATCTCCCATTTTCAGGAGAATTGAGTACAGGAATCTGATCAGTCACATGATAGCTTCACTTGGTCCATAGGCATAATTCAAACATTTTTGTTCTTTCCCCACCACTTTCTAACATCCTTTACAATACTTCCATTCCCTCATGCTGTCCTCCAAGAGTTCCACAAAATCGCCTTCTTTCTGTTGTGTCCCATCTTATCTAGTTACGTTGCACTCCACTTTAACCCATTAAAATTTATTCCAACCAGATGAGTAAAGCAAACTAGTTGGTCTGTTTCACATTAAAATTTGAAAAGTGAATATTTTCCTCCTTCATCTTTTTAGGGGTTCACAAATGAATCTCTAAATGTTCTAATTTCAGTCAATATGGGATAAATATGATGGAGCAAGGAACCTCCCTTAAGTCAAATAAATCTCAAACTATAAATAATAAGCCATCCTTCAAAAGGAAGATGGGAAATCCATATTTTCCCTCCTTGACAATCCCAAGGTTTCCTTCATCACTTTTTCCCAATAACAAAAAGTCTCATCTTCCATTAATGGAAAGCCCAAACTACTATCCTATACAAATTTATTTCCTGTTCTTATTCAAAACACATAAGGTCTGATGTGTCTGGCAAAAAGGGTAAGGCTATTAAAACAACCACTCTCTAAGACACCAGCTGGAGAAGTCTTCATTGCATGGAGACTCATGGATTACAGATTAGAAAGTCTTCAGAGGGAGCTCAGAACTGTTGCCTATTCCAATAAGATATTCCCTTTATCTCTCCTGACTCTAGGAAATACTTTAGCTGTGTAAAGGTAGTCATTTTATTTAGTATTCATACCAAAACTGTTTAACGTTAACTTAAGTCGATTATAGTACAATAACTATCATTCATATTTAATGCATCAGATTAAAATTTTAATATCGACTGAAACAGTGAACTGTTCATGCTCTTTTCATAATTTGCTGTTGTCATGGTGTGAAATATAACAAAAAATTATGTTTCCACACAGGTGCAGGGAAGTGGGCCTTCTTTTCAAAGAACTAGCCTCTTTTTGCAAAAATAATTCCAAGTTAAGGGGGCTTTTTTGCAAAAACACCTCTTAGTGGTTAAGGCTTTTTGCAAGAACAATTCTTAGAATGGGGGAAAACTAGTCTTGACTGGGTCTATGGTTAAAACAGGGCAAGTAGGTCAGTCAGACTCATGTACGAATGCTTAATTGCATCATGAATATTATCCTCTTCCCCTCCACGGGAGGAGCTAAGGTTCATTTTAATGCACATGTAATGTATGTGAACATATTTGGAGGGAGGGGATCATGAGAAAGAGGAACATGAAGAAGGCATGTTGGGAAGTCATACACCTTAAAGTACTCAGCCAATGAGGAAAGGAGGGAGGAACTTTGAGTTTCAGGACAGGGGATTTAAACTGTGAAGCTTTCAGCTTTGTTGCTCGGCAGGCAGCACATCCAATCCTTGCAAGAATTGTAGAATAAATAAGTTTACCTCATCTACCTAGGGAGTCTTTCCTCTGGAATTTTTATAAATAACAATGGTCACTGCCTACCAACTTAAAAACATCATAAGAGAATGGTATAAAGCATACTACTTTAAACTAGTATAATAGAAACTATTATGAAAAACATAAAAATGCTATTTCTATTAAATTTTGGTAGTAAGGTGACAAAAGCTAGTATAAACTGGGACAGAGAAGCCAAATAAATATGAAAATAGCTCATTTCCTTAATATTTCTTTCCCTTAAGTTCACATTTTTATCTCATTTCTTATTTGTTTATTGGGTATTCTGTGACGAATAGGGACAAATATTTTTCTAATTACCCACTCTTTGGTTAGTTAATCCACAAGATTAGCTATGTTCTTATTATCTACTACTAAATTAAACACCATTTACCTAAAGCATTTTGTAGCTCTTTCCTACATTCTTTTCCAAATTATTTATATATTTCTTAAGTAACGTATTTGCCAATTACTTGATGTTGTTGTAAACTAAGTCAATCAATCAAGAATCATTTATTAGGTGCTTTATCATGTGTCAAGAACTATGTTTGACTCAGAATATACAGGAAAAAAACCCACAATAGGCCTTACCCTCAATGAGCTTACATTCTGCCAAGAAAAATAACTCTTCTCTCCTAAGTTACTAATGATCCCTTTAATGACCAAATCTAATGGCCTTTTCTCAATCCTTATCTTCCTTGACCTTTCTGTAGCACTTAATGTTGTTGGCCACCCTCTCCTTCTGAACGACTTCTCCTCTTTGGGTTTTCACCACCATGTTCTCTCTTGCTGCTGCTAGGTGTGTTACCATGCCTTTTCATTCACCTTTGCTGAATCAACTTGATCAACCCCTAAATGTAGGTATATTCTACAACTCTGTCCTGGGTCCTCTTGTATTTTTCTCTATCCCATGAATTCAATTATCTCTTCTTCCATATCTATACACACAAACACACACACACACACACACACACACACACTTATCTAGCCATACTCTTGTTCTCCTGGTTATTCCTTGTACACTACTACATCTCTCATCTCTTTGCCTGTACACTGGATATCCTCTGTGCTTGCAATGTCCTGCAGCTTCAACTTCATTTCTAGTAATCCTTGTGTTTCAAAAAATAACAATACATGCACATATTATCTCCCCACCCAAAAGAATGTAAGCTATCTGAAAACAGGGACTGTTTTGTTTTGTGTATTTAACCAAGCACAGCATCTAGAACATAGCAGGCACATAATAAATATATGTATTTGTGTATATATGTGTACATATAAAATATATTCAAAATAAATACAACATATTGGGGCAGTACATCAAGGGAGTTGACATTTAAATGAGGGGGTTTTGTTCAACATTACAGAGAATAGGGAATCATTGGATTTTACTGAGTTCAGGAGTGAGACCTGCATGTTAACCTAATGGGGCAGTAGCAGCTTGGGAGAGGGGGGAGAGGAGATCAGGAAAAGGCTTTATAGAAGATTTTAATTAACCTATGTTTTGAAGGAAACTAGAGATTTTAAGAAGCAGAAGTGAGAAAGGCATGCATCTCAGGCATAAGAGGTAGTCAGAGCAAGTTGGCTGACCTCTCTGGACCTCAAGTTTCCTCACCAGTGCCTGGCAAAAAGTGAATGCTTAATAAATGCTTGCTGACAGATTTGTGAAATTAGGACTAGATGATCTCTAAGGTCTCTTCCAATTCTAGATCCATGAAGCACATAAACACATGGGGGACAAAAATGACTACAGAGTTCACTAGCGACTTTAAAAGAGGAGTTCAATGAGTGGTGAGGACAGATATAATTGATACAAGATGAAGGACTAATGAACACCAAGTGTGCAGCAAAATATCTGACAGAGTACCCTGAGCAGGAGAGATGAATAACCCTACTCCCAAACACAAAGAAAACCTATTCATATTTTAAAGGGAAAAAAGGCAGTAGAAAGAGAATAAAAAGACTAGAAAAAAGATAAAGTACCAAGGATTGTCTTCTGGTAAAAAAAAGGAATTGGAGTCAAAAGCATAATCAAGACAGTAGCTTTTGATGAATAGGATATAATTTGATACCAAGACATAGTTCAGAATTTCTATTTCCAGGAATATTATTCCTCAGGAGAAAATGGTTCACAGATCAAAAGTCAAACTGGAAGAAATGTTATTTTTTAAAATAAATTAATTTATTTTCTTGTTTACATCATTCATTTCCACGAGATTTGGAGTTACAAGAAATGGTATTAAAGGAATGTACAACTGGTCTTGATAGTAGAAACAAGCTCTGTATAAGTCTGAATTACCACATTTATTCAAAGATTTCAAAGCAATCTGAAAAATGAAAGCTGAAACTATATGTATTTATCGTTAAAATATCCTTAGGGAAATATTAAGATTATTTGGCAATCAAAACCCAAATATATTATTCTTAAAATTACATAACATGTTCTTTAAACATTTCTTAATCAGTAAATTTTTTAAAACTAAATTCATTAGAAAGAGTAAGTGTATCAACATTATCTATGTTTCATAGCATTTCAACAAGTTTTCTTCGTTTTGTATAGTGGCCAATTTGCAGAACAGTCTGCTGAACATCATTACAAGCTCCACCCACTTGTCCAACACCAACAAACAGTTTTTAAAAATTCTCCAGCCAATCTAGAAAGAAAAACAATAATGATTTAATCTATAGCTTCCTCCCCACAGCATACTCATTTTGACTCTAATATTCTTTTAAGGTTAGTTAAAAATATACTACATAGTTGCTTCTATTTACTTCAATCACAAATAAACATGTTGGGTAACACATTTATCAAATGCTATTTGAAAAGTTAATTATCAAATGAGTGAAATTTTGTAAAAATATAAAAAACTGACAATGAAAGAATACGTCAAATTATGGTAACAATAATGCCAAATGGGGGCAGCTAGGTGGCACAGTGAATAGAGCCTGGGCCCTGGAGTCAGGAGGACCTGCATTCAAATCTGGCCTCAGACACTTAACACTTACTAGCTGTGTGACCTTGCGCAAGTCACTTAACCCCAATTGTCCTGCCTTCCCCCCTCCAAAAAAGCCCCCCCCAAATAATGCCAAATAAATTAACTAGTTCAACAAGGTATCTTTCACTTTTACTGACAGAAAATTAGCCTATATGCATCATAAAAATTAAGGTGAACCTAAATCAAGTTACAAAAAAGAAAGTATATTAAATTGAGATTACAGTCCATGAGACTAGGTCTTATCATTTTAAGTTACTTGGTGTCAGACCCATTGTGGAAAGAGTCACCAAAAGCTATATGTATGATACAGTTTTCTCCCATCTAGTAGAGAAAAATCTAGGTTTACTGTACATACAATGATGAAATCATGTTTGGTTTTAAAAAAGATAGCAAAAACCTTAACAAGTCATTCACAATCAAGGTTTTTCAACACTTCTGGGACACCCATGACTCAAGAGAGGGGGGAGGGACATAAATGAAAGCTGTGAAGGCAGAAACAAAATGTAGCCACATAGTGCATAGGTGAGATAAGAATGAGGACTACAAGATGACACTGAGCTTGTGGGCATACTCTCAACACTAATAGCAATACTTGTAAGAAATGATGGTTTGGGCTCTGTTTGATCATGGCAGCACCTCCCACGTGAAGGAGGAATGAACACCAAGTATATAGTCAAATATCTGGCAGAGTAACCTCAGTGGTAGATCCCATGTGATATCTCCAAGGTAAGCTGCAGATCTACCTGTGGCTCAATAGACAATTAGGATTGGACTTACATATCTGGGCACCACCTGCACAGAGATAACTGCACCTATGGAATGCATGAGAACATGTCACTATTGAGTCATGCATTACACTGGGTACTAGGAATGAAGACAGGAAAAAAAGGTATTTGGTCCCAAGTCTCAAAGGCTTACATTCTACCAGTGCTATAACATGCATATACACAGGTATGTATCAAACAGATACAAAGGATGATTTGTGGAAGGCCTAGAAAAGGCCTTCTATAAGAGAAAGCATTTGAACTCTGAGTTTTCAAGGAAAAGAGTTTCCAAGATGAGAAGAGAGAACATTGCAGTTGTCAGACACAAAGGCAAAGAGATAGGAGATGTGAGGACAAGCGAGAAAGCCAGTATGGTTAAACCATGAAATGAGCAGAAGAGAGTAATGTGTAATAAGGTAGAAATATAGGAGGAGGATAGATTATGAAGAGCTTTAAAAGTCAATATTTAAATGACGGGGTTTTGTTCAACACTACTGAATTTTACTGCGTTCAAAATCACTTTAAAAACTGTTAAGCACTATGTGTCTCTGTAAACACTACAACAAGTGACTTCTTTCTCCCTAGAACTATACACAAAGTCAGACAAAGCAATGCCAGCAAAACTGCTCTCTAGGCTATGTCCACAGGCAACTAGAGCAAAAGTGGCTCCCCCTGAAAAATCCCCAGGGTAGTCAGAAAGCCCCCAGAGTTGCGGACCTCGGAAGACACACAGCAACAATGGGCAGCAAACAGTGCAGTACCCAAGCATTCAAACTAGGACAGCCCAAAGCCAGGGACTCTGGGATCCCTAAAACTCTCTCCTAAACTGCCAGAGAAGACTTTAAAAATCCAGCATTCTTCTTCTCAAAGATCCAACTGATTCTAATCTCAGTAGGTGGAGGCAAGCACAGGAGTCCCAGGTATCCAAAGAGAAACTACACAGGCATAACTTTTCCCTCTCACCCAAAAGCAAAGCTGGAGGAAGAGTCTGGACTTGGCACAAGGCCCCAGTCCTGTAATTAAAGCTGAAGAGATGACTAAATCAAAGGAAACATGATCCAGGATCAAAAACTATTACAGGGGGGCGGAGCCAAGATGGTGGCACAGAAGCAGCAAGGTTCTACAGCTCCCACACAGCCATCCTAAACACCCATAAAATATGACTCTGGACAAATTCTAGGACTCTAAAACTCACAAAAATACAGAAAACACATCTCTGGCAGAAGGCAGCTCAGCAGCAGGGGATCATCTCAGCAGGACGGGAGCGGAGACCAGCCCAACCTGAAACCACAGGCAGCCAGGCTCCAGGGCAGTAGGGTGGAGCTGAGCCTCCCAAGCTGCTGTGCTGCATGAGTCTAATTCAGAGAAGGTCTACTGTACCTCAGGCAATCTTCACATCTACTAAGGGAGGATTAGAAGTCAGTGAAAGTGAGTGAAGGTTACAAGCTAAATTTGGGGGAGGAAAAGTAGTTTGTCCAATCTACCTAAAGGGCAAGGAAGCAGTGGGGGAAGGGCAGGAACTGCTATAACCTGCGGCTGCCCCCACTGGGCTGCTTCAGAGCCCCTGGCCTACGGACCCCGCAGAGGGGCTGAGTCAGTTGGTCAGGGCCAAGCGTTCTTGTGTTGAGCGGCCTGGATCTGCATCATGGTCTTGGGTGGTGGTCCTGGGGAGCGCTTTCAGCAAGCCAAAGCTGAGGGGAGCGGCAACATCCCCTTAATAGCTCTGGCAGCTGGAAAAACCCCAGCAATTTGGAACAGAGCTTTCCCCCCTGGAAGCAGAGTTTCACAAAGCTAAAAATAAAAAAAAACAACCAATTAATTGATTGGCCAACATGAGGGAAAGGAAGCAAAATAAGAATAGCAATAAAACTCTAGGATCCTTTTTTGCGGACAAAAAGGATCAAAGCATGGAATGGGAGGAAGACAACACAGTCAGAACTCTGACACCAAATTCTTCCAAGACATTTGAAGAATGCCTAGAAGCTATAGATAAACTGAAAAAGGACTTTGAAAAACAAATAAGAGAAGTGGAGGAAAAATTGGGAAGAGAAATGAGAATGATGCGAGAAAATCATGAAAAGAGAGTCAACAACCTGACTGAAGAAAACAACATTTTAAAAAATAGATTAACTCAAATGGCAAAAGAGGCCCAGGAAGCCAATGAGGAGAAGAATGCCTTAAAAAGTTGAATTTCCTAGATGGAAAAAGAATCTCGAAAGCATTCTGAAGAGAATAATTCCTTTAG
>JAQQSW010020408.1:0-10860 GCA_028646575.1 Pseudocheirus occidentalis | reverse complement strand
TTTTTTTTTTTTTTTGGTGAGAATGGGAGAAATCAAGTATTTCACTTGGCGTCACCTTCTCCCTTTCCCCACCTCACCAGAGTGAGTTGACCAACTGGGAAAGGGTGTGAGGGGGTGTGGTGTTCCCTGGAGCCCAGCTGGCCACGGGGAAAAGTTACTTCATGGGTCCCTCCAGGACGCAGTTCTCTCCTCCCTCCCTCTTTCAGGCTGGAACAGTTTGTCCCTCCCCTTAATTCCTCCTTCAAGTCTAACAACGTGCATTAGAGCTATTAAAATGCATATATCATAGAGCTAGATGCAAGAATCTTCTAGTAATGGGGTCCTAGAAATCATTATGGGTCATATAAAAATGTAATTAACTGGGAGAGGGACTTCCAGCTGGGATCAGGGTATCCTCAGATTGGGCAGTGCCCTGAAGAGCCCCGGGTGGTTAAAGCCCTAATATATAATCTCATTTTATTCTCATTAAAAACCTGCTCTCTCATCTGTAAAATGTGGGGGTTGGGCAAGTTCCCCCTCCAGGTCTAAATCCTTTTGATCCTAGTGATACCAGTAAGACAAATATATTTTTTCTCCCAGAATGAGAGATAGTCTGTTGTGAGATACTGGGAGTCTGAAAACTTGGGTTTGGATTAATCAAATCATTTAAGCTCTTATCTGTAAAATGGGGATTATATAGTATTGGTCTGAATGAAGGTTGTACATTTCCCCAAAAATCTGACTTCTTCAAAACCCATGTAACTTATAATTATGCTCTTAAAAGGGCAGCCAAAGAGACGAAAGGTAAAAAGGGCAGTGATGACAAAACTGAATTTGAATTTATTTGAAGGAATTTAAAAAAAAAACACCTTTCCATATTGATCAATAACACTAATTTTCTTTTTGTCTTTAAAAATCCTATTATATGGAATGGCTCCCTGGGGGTGGGGGGGAGGGCAGGGAGGGATACTGGGGGAAATTATAGTGATGTTATAAAAAATCTTAATTTAGCAAGAAATAATGAAGGGAATGTTTCAGGGAAATCTGGGAATGCACACAAACTGATGGAGAGTAAAGTGAGCAGAACCAGGAGAACAGTTTATATAATCACAATCGTACTGAAAAAACGGGCAGCTCCATAAGTGATCCACCACTATTCCAGGGAATTAATGATGAAACACGGTAACCATATCCTGACAGAAAGAGATAGGTTCAAATTGAGACAGTTTTCTGGGCATGGCCAATGGAGGAATTCGTTTTGCTTAACTACATATATTTATGACAAGGGTTTTGTTTTTCTTTCTTTTTTTAGTGGGGTCTGGTGGTAGTGAGGAAGAGAAGTAGGATTTTTATTCATTGAAAAAAATAAAATTGAAAAGCAAAAGGAAAATTTCTATAGTAAATACTTTTATATGGCAATTTGCTGTGTAAACTACAGCTCAGCTCAGCCTTTCCTCCCCACCCTGGGCTCTAGGTGGACTGGGTCTAATCTCAGAGACTCATACTCTCTTTAGTTCATAGTCTCCACCCAGACTTCAACCTGAAAAATATCCCCCAAAGCTCATGATTAGAGTTCCAAAAATGTTTACAAAAAGGTCCCAGATCCTGTACAAGTATTCAAGGTAGCAGATGCATGTTGGGCAGAGTATGCTCTTTATTTCATACCACAGAAAAATGGAGAAAGTATAAAGTATTCACAGGTACCCAAAAGTAGATATAGCAAACACACAAAGCAATAGTTTCCCTCAGAAGGAAATTAGACTTGAGGTTTCTAATGGAGCAACTCTAACATTTGGGTGAAATCCTTCTCTCCCACAGTGATCTACACAGTTCTTCCCAGACCTACCTGTAGTTTGGGCTTCTACTCAGAAGGAAACAAGGAAACATTGGGGATGCTGGATAATCTTCTTGCCAAGGAATCTGCACTTTCTGAATGACTCACTATCCTAGCAGAAGATTGGGGGAGGCAAGACCTGATTTCTTGCTTTCCCATGTTTTATGATTTATCTGCCTTAATGCTCCTCTAGCCATGAGGCCTTATGGGTGACCTTTTCTGTCTCCGTGAAGCAAGCTGCTCAGAAACACCATTTCTGTCTCAAGATCTAATCCTCAGACTCTCAAATTTGAAGTTACTCTTGAGGGAACCCCTCAGGCTAGTACTGCCCCAAATCTCTTTTATCTGTAGAAGGCCAGATTTCAGAAAACCATACTTCTATGTATGAAGAAAGTTTTCTCAGAGGCAGGAGCTCAGGAAAACTCAACCAATCAACAATCCAAAATCAGTCAATCAACAAGCATTTATCAGATGTTTCCTTTTACAGAACCGGTGCCAATCTGAATGGCCAGAGAAAGTTTCCTCACTGTGAGTTCCCTATGTTAATGAAATCACAAGTCCAATAAAAAGAAAAACAAAACAAAAAGTCCTTCAGTAACAGGAAAAAAAATGCTTGATACTCTCCTAAGTGAAACACCAGGGATACAAAGATTTAAAAAACAACCAACCAACCAAAACTGTCCCAGACATTGAGGGATTTGTATTCTATTAGGCACTAGGTGATACAGCGGAGAGATTTGATGGACTTAGAGACAGGAACGCCTGAGTTCAAATCTAGCCTCAGACACTTACTAGTTGTGTGACCCTGGGCAAGTAACTTCACCTTAGTTTTCTCATCTGTAAGTTGGAAAAAAATAATAGCGTCTAACTCCCAAGGTTGTTGTGAGACTCAAATAATTATAAAGCATACTTAGCATATAATAATAATAATAAACATTGTATAATAATATAAAGTTATATGATAATAATCATTGTAAAATAATAGTAATAAGCATTATATAAATGTTAGATATTACAGTATTTGCTTAAATGGATAGGTAGGAGCTTCAACTCCTAAACTGAGGTGCAATTAGTTGGGCATAAAAGAACACTAAAGGGATACTAATTATATTCAGAAAGATAAATTAAGTTGAGCCAGAGGAGCAGAAAATTACCTTTGTTGAGAATCATCCTTGGTTGTTTAAAAAGGGAGGGCTTGTTGAAAATGCAACAACCAAAGCATGGTGGCTGGGAGAAAGCTCTCTACTTTTTTGATTTGTGTTCAAACAGAGGTCACTATGTTCAAACATTACTTACTAGCTGTATGACCCTGGGTGAGTCACTTAATCCTGTTTGCCTCAGTTTCCTCATCTGTAAAATGAGCTGGAAAAGGAAATGGCAGACCATTCCAGTCTCTTTCTCAAGAAAACCCCCAAAGGGGTCACAAAGAGTCAGACATGACTGAAAAAAATAACTGAGCAACAACAATGACCCTTATTTCCCTATGGAATCATCTATGATTCTTCTCCTCTCTCCTACTCCCCATGTCTGCTCAGACACTGTGCCCTGTTAGTCCTTTCTTCATGGGGGCCATTGCAGTAACCTCCACTTGGGCGGTACTTGTTTCTCCTCCCTCCAGTTCATCCTTCCCATCTCTTTTTGAGAAATCTTGTTAATTCTCTGCTCAACCTATGGTGCTCCTTTAATCACTACTCACAGAATTATAAACATTTAATAAATGTTGAGTTGAATTGAATAAAAGTATAATTTTTAATAACAACTTTTTGATATTTCAAAGCCTTCAGTGGTACCCCATCCTCCTTCACTGCTCACTAAATGAAATTTAAACTCTTTCTCCTACCATTTAGGGCCCTCTATAGCTGATCCCAGTCTGGACACAGCACCTTAAATGTGTGGCCCACAAGGTTCTCCACTGGGATCTGAATCAGATTAAAACATAATTGGAAAATACTTAACAAAACAAATGAAAATACAACAGAACAAAGAGAGTATCATGTCTCAAAACAAAGTCAATCTGGGCCAACAGGGATCATTATATATGGATTAGTAGTTCCTTTTCCTAGAGTCTGACACCACTGATCTAGGGGATTGGGCCTTGATTTCTTGCAAGAGAGCCTGGGTTTGAATCCCAAGTCTGCTACCTATGTACCTTTAGTCAAATTCCCTAATATTTCCTGAATCTCAGTTTCCTCACCTGAGAATAAGGGAATTCGCTAACTGGAGAAGCCAAGATGGTACATTTGGACCTGAAAGGGATCTCTTCTAGCCTACTCTTCTCATTTTACAGATAAGAAAGTTAGGGCCTGAAAAGGTAAAGTGACTTGTCCCTCCAAAATGACCTTGAGTTTTAAATTTATGTGATTCTAGAGGCCACCAGCTGTCCTGACCTACGTCTTGACATTGGTCTCCAACGACTATGGAAGAGAGAGTGAGGTTGATGAATTGCACAGTCCTGCCTCGCTTAAATCCAGGCTGATAACTTTGTACAGCCCTGCCTCACTTAAGTCCAGGCTAATGACTTTCCACAGCCCTGCCTCACTTAAATCCAATTCACTCGAAAGTCAAGACATTATCCTTCTGATGCCATTGGTCTTCTTTGACAACAAAGAATCAACAACAAGGATCTGAGGTTGTACTTCAGTGGGTTATTTATCTGCTAATACACTTCCAGTCTTCTAAAAGCCCTCTGACATGTAAAAAGACCTCTCAGATCAGGTTAGTTTGTAGATCTGGACAGCTTCCCTTACAGCACTCCACTAAGTGAGTAGTGTTGGTTTACAGATGGAAAAAAAAAAAAAGAAAATCAAGTTTCAAGGTGCTGCTGATACTTAAGGATCCCCTAAAGTAGTTCTAAATGAGTCATAGGGTTCTTCAGTTCTTCTTAATGTAATTTTAAGTCCTCTGGTTAAAGTCCATCTCTAAGAGGTAGTTAACACTCTGGGCTTCCAATTCTCCTAAGGCCTCACTCAAAAGAAAATGTGCCTCACTCAGAAAGGACTTAAAAATAAAAATAGTATTTGTCTTCCCTTCTTTCCCACCCCACTAAAATAAAAGCTAAAATTTTTAGAAAGCAGTAAGTCCTATTGCCCCCACAATGGCATCCTTACCTCGCCTGGACTTTAATTAGATATTACAGTATTTGCTTAAATGGATAGGCAGGAGCTTTAACTCCTGAACCGAGGTGCAATTAGTTGGGCATAAAAGAACACTAAAGGGATACTAATTACATTCAGAAAGATGAATTGAGTTGAGCCAGAGGAGCAGAAAATTACCTTTGTTGAGAATCATCCTTGGTTGTTTAAAAAGGGAGGGTTTGTTGAAAATGCAAGAACCAAAGTATGGTGGCTAGGAGAAAGCTCTCTACTTTTTGGATGTGTGTTCAAACACAAGGTCACAATGGCAGAACTTTGCATGTGGATTCCATGGAAGGTGCTAGACCAGGTGGTCTTCCTCAGACCAGTGGGACATTTGACATTTTAGGATAATGACTCCCTAAAGTAGGCTTTTTGAATGACATTTCTGGAGGTACATTATGAACTGCCTAAGTGCAATTCTTATGAATTCTTTATAATATGTAAGTAGGGTACATGTGTGTGTGCTTCTTTGTGTTTTTGTCTAGATATGTATTTTTATCAGTAAAGGGAACTCCCAGGTGAGGAAATACTCTTTACTAATGCAGATCTGCAGCTATTCTATAATTTATAGTCTTAGAAAATTGCTTGGGACAATAAAACTAAAGTTACTTGTCCACAGTTATATTACCAGAGTTAAGATTTAACATAGGTCATTTTGTCCATAAATGGGTATATGTATACGTATGTGTGTATATGTTTGTGTGGGTAGGTACAGTTATCCCTTATGCATTGCAGGACTTAGGAGTGTAGCACCCCTGTGATCTGGAAAATCCCTGTAAAATTTTTGGCCTTCTTTTTGTACCAGAGAAGTTTGAATTTTTTATTTTTCTTTTGTGGGGTGTTTTACAGTAACTTATTGTAAAATTTCAGTTAAGTATTTGGTCAGAGGCTCTGTGTTATCTGCTGGCCTTCACCTTTTATTTGTTGCTTCTGCAAAAAACTCCCCCCAGATTCCCATTTATTTTCTTGTGCTGACTCACGTTATATCAAAACCATGAAATGGAAGTCATGATATGGAAGAAATAACTGTAGATACACAGATAGATGGCTGGGAGAGTCCCCCTACTGCCTGCAGATTTGGAAGAGTTAATGACTAGGGAGGTGTACAACCCCTCACCTCATACTCCTTTTCTGGCTTCAAACTATGTAAAGAAGACCAAAAAGAAACTTGGAGTTGAGAAGAGAGGAAAAGGGATGAGTCCCAGACAGCTTTTGGCATTTTGTTGTAGGAAAGCTACTAAAATGTTTCTGAACATTCAGAGTTTGACAACCGGCCATTAAGCAGGAGTTGCAAGGACTTTCTAACCTATAGTCATATGAATACTTGGGAGAGGGACCTTTCCTTTGGTGATAAGGAAGCAGAGGTTAAAAAATGCCTATGGATACTATTTAGCTGACTGCTCCATGTTCCAAAAATACTTTGACTTGAGGGCAAAGAACCCCCTTTTCAAGAGAGAAAGCTTATTGTAGCCAAGATTCTGGGAACTAATGGATTATTCCATAGGGAGGAAAGAAAGGAAGGTCTTTTCCATAGACTGGTCTTGTGACATAGCATCTATACATACTTATGTACTAGGTATGTGAGGAGCCTATCTTTCTAAAAGAGATGAAGCTTATTACAGTAAAAGAGAAATGGGAGGATCCTCTCTACTTCTTCTCATGGTGAAGAAGTGACACCCAATTGAAAACTGAAGCCAGAAGCAGCAAATAGAGAACTCTACAACGAGAACCATACCTGGCACCAGTGGAAACACCATAAATGGAGAAGAAGTTGGAAGGACCTGAGAATTCTGATGAATACAATGATAAGCCATGAGTCCAAAAGACTAAAGATGAAACATGACACTCAGAAGTGATGAACTTAAAATGCAGAAAGAGACATGCATTTTTGAACATGGTCAATGTGGGAATTTGTTTTGTTGGACTAAGCAGCTATGTTATTATGGTTTTCTCCTTTTTCTTTTTAAGATTTGCTCAGTAAAGGTGGCAGAAAGTAACAAGAGAGACAGGTTATTATTTTTTTTAAAGAACAATGTTGGCCCGAAAGGTCTACATCCATCTGATTGAAGATTCCACTGGTCAACCCCCCACTTACACATTATGTAAGATTACTATTGCTATTATTTTAGGAGTAATGGGAAATCATGCTAGAAAGAATGTATTTTCCTGGAGTTTTCCAAAGTCTAATCAAAAGTACTTTAAAGTAAAAAAAAAAAAGCAAAGGAAGAACCCGGAAGAAAACCTGCCTACATATATTGTAGATGGATACTATATCAAGTTAGGCACTATAGAGAGTAGTTTCAATGTAGGGGAAAAAATAGTAAATATATACAAACATTCAAAGGATATAAAATTCAAGAAAGGAGCTAGTGACAAAAACCATGTCCTCAAATGTCTATACCTATATGGGTATGGAATTCTGTAGCATAACAAGGTGGACTTGAAATTGTAATTCAAGGAGATAAATTAGAACTCATAGGTGAGATATGACTCATGACTGGAATGTGGTTCTGAGAGGGAATACCTTATGTACATGTTAGAATCATTTCCCTATTGACTTGGATTTTGGAGTTGAAGATAATGAAGAAGATAGTGGATCTTGTTGTCAATATGTTTCTACAATGAAAAATAGGCTGAGAGAAACTTATGATCCTGTCATTGCCTTGGCTCAGAAAAAATGCTAGTAAAATCAAAGAGATGTACAATGCCCAACTTCAATATCTGGGTCTTCAGACCGGTGATAGGGTCATTATTTGAATCATGATATACATGCCCACAAAAAAAGCAAACTGCTGGAACTTTGTAGAGAGAATAGGAAACTTTCTAGTTCGTAAAATAACCCTTGAGAGTGGTTAGGACCCTAAAATACAATTCACTGTTACCATCTATGAACTATAGAAGAGTTAATTGGGCTTCCTAATAAGCCATCAGACAATAACAATGGACAGTTACCTACACTTATTTGAAGATAAAGAGCCAATCTGCCTATTATAGAGAGACTGACAGAGCTGTAACTCCAAATTTATGATTATATTGATGAGAATGAAATTATTCCCCAAAGGATCAGAAGATTCAATCAAGATTATCTCAGTCATAGGGAAATATTGGTTCTAATGAGAAAGGATTAACCTGGAGGCATCCCTAATACTCTAGTTAAAAGGAGAGAAGCGAGTGCAACCACATGAAACTGTGTGATGGCCCAACTGACCGATTTACAAGCTCAGTTACCATTACATGGTGCTATAACCATCTAGAAATTTAGAAAATAAGGATTAAGAGTGTTATAGCTATTAAGTCAATGAGTAGACTTACACATAATGCACTCTTATGACTGACCATGAAGTGATTATTTATATAGCTAATTGCCATTCCTTAAAGGTATAGGTGCTTATATGCCATTTTGTTATAATGATATATATATAATGGTATAAACCAAAACCATTTTGTTTTGGTTTATACCATTCATTGTTATTATGAAATGTTTTTTTTCACTGTTTGTAAAATATATGTATGCTTTTATGTAATCATGTTGTTCATATATATAATTGTATCATGTATATCATTGCTGCATTTGCATATATGGGAGTGTCACATATGAGTTATGCCCAAGTTGTTTATGTGCTATTTAATTTTGCATACATATATGTTGATTGGTTTGAATGAGAAAATGGTATTTCTTATTCAATGAGTATAACATATATTAAATAAAGCATTTGAAATATTATTGATTACATGTTATTTGCATACAGCCTGAATTTCTTATTTCTAATTTTCAGACACTGCAAACATTCAGTGGGGTTGGAGCCACTGACTAAAGCAGCTTCTCAGCACTTGGACAGAGACACAAGAAGTTCTAGAGATTTGAGAGAAAGCAAATACGCTAAGTACCTTGGAGGAAAAAACAATTCCTCAGGGGGAAAAATATACTTACTGTAGGAAAATGTGGCCAAAATACCTTGTTTCCCAGTATCTAATTTACATATAATTATTATAAGGATTTTGAGCTCTTTTTGTGGTAGCAAATAATTTTAAACCAAGGGGATATCCATCAATTAGAGAATATCTGAACAAATTGTGATATATGATTGCGATGGAATATTGCTGTGATGAGTAGGGTGCTTTAAGAAAAACCTATGGAGGGGCTGGGTGAGCACCGGCCCTGGAGTTGGGAGGACTTGACTTCAAATCTGGCCTCAGACACTTAACACTTACTAGCCATGCGACCTTGGGCAGGTCACTTAACCCCAACTGCCCTGCATTCCCTCCTCTAAGAAAAGCAAAAAAAAGTAAGACCTAGGAAGATTTATGTGAACTGATGCAAAGTGAAATAAGAAGGACCAACAGAACATTGTATACAGTAACAATAATATTGTTCAATGATCAACTGTGAAAGACTTGGCTATTCTAAGTAATACAAAGATCCAAGACAGTTCTGAAAGGTTTATCATAAAAAGGCTATCCACCTCCAGAGAAAGAACTGGTGGAATCTGAATGCAGATTGAAGAATACTTTTACTTTCTTTATTATTCTTGTTTTTTGGGGTCTGTGTTTAATTTTGCAATATAGCTAATATGGATTTTTGCTCTACATGACTGGAAAAAAAAAGCTGCCTACAACAGGTGCTTGTACTTTCTCTCCTTTTACTTTCTTCTTCTTAACTCCTTATAATCCAGCTTCCAACCTCATAATTTCAACAAACTTTCTCTCTTTATAGTTAAAGATTGAACTTCTGGGAGCCAAGATGGGGGAGTAAGCAGTAAATTGCCATAGCTCTCCCATATTCACCTTAAAACACCAATAAAAAAGCACCCTCAAACAAATTCTGGAATAGCAGAACTAGTAAAAAGATGGGATGAAACAATCTTTTAGCACAAGAATCTTGGAAGATCAGCAAGAAAAGTCTCACTTATGTAAAAGAGGGGGACAGTTGAGGACAGGAAGCAACCCAGCAATTTGGATCTATGTCCAAAGGACTACCAAACTGTTCATACCCTTTTCATCCAACAATACCACTACTAAGTCTGTATCCCAAAGAGATCATTAAAAAAAAAAAGGAAAAGGATCTACATGTGCAAAAATATTTATAGTAGCCCTTTTTGTGGTGGCAAAATATTGGAAACTGAAAGGATGCCCATAGATTGGAGAATGGCTGACCAAGCTGTGGTATATAAATGTAATGGAATACTATCATGCAGTAAAAAATGATAAACAGGCAGATTTCAGAAAAACCTGGAAAGGCTTGTTTGAAATAACACAAAGTAAAATGAGCAGAACCAGGAAAACATTGTACACTGTGTCAGCTACATTTGTGTGTTGATCAACTGAGAATGACTCAGCTTCTTTCAGCAACACAATGATCCCAGATAAGTACAAAGGACTCAAAAAGGAAAATGCTGTCCACATCCAGATAAAGAACACATAGACTCAGACTGCAGATCAAAGCATATTTTTTGTTTTACTTACTTTATTCTTCTTTGTGTTTGTTTCCCTTTTGATTTGTTTGTTCTTTTACCACTGTGACTGATATGGAAATATGTTTTACAAGGTAGCACATGCATAACCTATATCAAAATGCCTAAAATTTTGGGAAGAGGGGTAAGGAGGGAGGTAGAAAAATTTGGAACTCAAAATCTTGTAAAAATGAATGTTAAAAATTGTGTTGACTCTTTTTCCGACTGGAATCATGGCGGGTGTAGAAGAAAAGAAGAAGCTACCAGCTGTTCCAGAATCCCTTCTGAAAAAGCGGAAGGCTTTTGCAATACTGAAGGCCAAACGTTTGAAGAAGAAGATGGCTATAAAAAAGCTCCGCAAAATACGGAGAAAAGTTATCTATGAGAAAGCTAAAGCCTACCATAAGGAGTACAGACAGATGTATAGAAGTGAAATCCGGCTGGCTAGAATGGCACGCAAAGC
>JAQQSW010020407.1:0-10860 GCA_028646575.1 Pseudocheirus occidentalis | reverse complement strand
GAAGGCTATTGGCTGAGACAGGAGGCCAATGCTGTATATAAAGAATTTGAGACAGAGAGACAGAGAGAGAAAGAGAGAGAGAGAGAGAGAGAGAGAGAGAGAGAGAGAGAGAGAGAGAGAGACGGAGGGAGAGAGAGAGAGAGAAAGAGAGGGGGTGGGAATTGGATTTGGCTCCTCAGTGAAGGAAGATTCATGGAGACTGAAGTCAGCTGAGAAAGGGAGGGAGAGAGAGAGAGACTTCCTCTCCCAGTATCTGGAAGCTGACTGAAACATGAACAGGATGGAACTTTGTTTGTGGTCTGGCTGAACCTTGAGTTCCAGGCAAGAGAAGTGGTGAAGGGTTTGAGGTGTGCTGAACCCTGTGAACTTCAGTGTGTGCTGGGGATTTCCCTGAGTACTGGACAAGGACCTGGGAGCTGTTTATCTTTGAGGATGGGATGAGAGCCTGGCAGCTGTCAGCTCCTGAATCCAGGTGATCGTTTGGCAGATTCAGGAGGGAGCTGGGACCAGGCAAGAGGATCCAGGGAATCAGAGAGACTACCCAGAGTCAAAATGAAGAAAAGGCCTCCCCTTAGACTAAACTGAGGTTTGTTGGAAATCAAGGGGTAGAAATTTTGTGTGGTTTTCTAAGGACTTTATTGGAAACTAAGGTTAATGGCTGCCCCATGAGTGGAAGATCAGTATATTGTGAATTGTTGATTGAATCTTCAAATGTTAAGCTGGTTTCCCCCTTAGGGAAACCAGGTGATTCTTCTTTTGTTCCTTTTTCTAAATATTGTGACTTCCTGTAATAAGATATAATATTCAGAATATTATACTATGAATATTGTACTAAATCTTGACTTGTAATGGAATATACAGAGTGTTCACTACTACTGTGTAATCTGAATCTTAAAAGCTGTTCACAGTAGCATTCTTTTGGGAACCTACTGTTGCTTGGCTTTACAATTATCAAGGGGATATAAATAATTTCATGCCCTTTGACCCAGCAATATGACTTCTAAGGTTGTATCCCAAAGAAATCACAGAAGTGGGAAGAATACTTGTATGCACAAAAATATTTATTGCAACTATTTTGGGGTGGCATAGAATTGGAAATTAAGGGATGCCCATCAATTGGGGAATGCCTAAATAAGTTGTGGTATATGAATATAATGGAATACTATTGTGCTCTAAGAAATGAGGAGTAGATGGACTTTGTATTTCCATATATGAACTGATGCTGAGTGAGAAGAACAAAACCAGGAGAAATCTGTACCCTATTACAGACACAAAATATGTGTGATGACCAGCTTTGATAGACTGGACTCTTCTCAGCAATGCAAGGTTATAAGACAACTCCAAAAGACTCATGATGCTGAGAGATGTCTACATTCAGAGCAAAAACTAGAAACAACAGAGTTTGAATGCAGATGGAAGCAAACTACTTGCTCTCTTTCTTTTTCTTGTTTGGTTTTGTTTCCTCTTTCCCCAGTGTTCATTCCATCAGTTACAATCATTCTTTATAACCTGACTAGTGTCTAATGTGAAAGTATTTGCAGATACTATACTTGATTGCATGCTGCCATGGGGGTTGGGAGGAGAAGGTGGAGAGAAAATTTTAAACTCAAGGGATTGTGGATCTTGTAAACTAAAAGTAAACAAACAAATTAATAAAGACGAAAAAGAAGAAAAAGAACCATTAATCCCAATATTAGGGAAAATAGGTGAAGGAGTTCTATCAAATTCCTTTTATGACATGAATGCGATGCTTATAGAACAAAAACAGAGAAAGAAAGCTATAGATCAATTTCCCTAATGAATATTGATGAAAAAATTAAAATGAAATAGTAGCAAGGAAATTATACCAACATCTGATAAACATTGTACACAAGGATCACATGGTAGGACTAGTTAAATGTTAGGAAAATCATCAGCATAACTGACCACATCAGTAACAAAAGCAAAAGAAATAATACAATTATTTCAGTAGATGCAAAATAGCCTATGATAAAATGCAACACTCATTCCTTTTGAAAACACTAGAGAGCATTGGAGCTTTCCTTAAAATGATAAGTAATATCTATCTAAAATCATCAGCCAAGTATTATGTATAACAGAATTAAGCTAGAAGTTTTCTCAATAGGCTTCCCAAGAAATGAATCATGGATGTCTACCATCACCATTATTATTCCATATTGTACTAGAAATGGTAACTATAGCAATAAGAGAAGAATAAGAAATTGAAGGAAGTAGAATAGGTAATAAGCAAACAAAGGTATCATTCTCTGCAGAGGATATGATATGTAATATACTTAGTGAATGCTAGAGAATCTAGTAAAAAAAACTACTTGAAACAATTAACAATAGCAAAGTTTCAGAATATAAAATAAACCCACATAAACAATCAACATTTCTATATGTTTCCAACAAAGTCCAGCATCAAGAGACAGAGAGAGCAATTCCATTTGAAATAACTGTAGATAATATAAAATACTTCAGAATCTACCTGCCAAGACAAATCCAGAAACTGTATGAAAACAATTACCAAACCCTTTTCACACAAATAAAATCAAATCTAAACAACTGGAAAAAACATTAATTGCTCATTAATAGGTTAAGTCAATAGTAATAAAATTGAGAATTCTACTCAAATTAATCTACTTATTCTGTGACACACCAAACTGCCAAAAAATTATTTTACAGAGCTAAGAAAAGTAATTAATCTAGATTCATCTAGAAGAACAAAAGATGAAGAATATCAGGGGAATCAATATAAAACAAATTCAAAGGAAGGTGGCATAGCCACACCAGCCATACCATTGTACTTTATAATACAGCCAAACTGAATTATAAAGAGGTAATCATCAAAACAAGTTGATATTGACTAAGAAACAGAGTAGTTGATCAGTGGAATAGATTAGGTACATCATACACAATAGTAAATGACCATTGTGGTTAGTGTTTGATAAATCTAAAGATCCAAGCTTTTGGGACAAAAACTCATTATTTGATAAATACTGCTGGGAAAATGAGTAAACAGTATGGCAGAAACTAGATATAGACTAACACTTCATGTCCTTTACTGAGATAAGTTTAAAATGGATATGTGATTTACACGTATAGGGTGATACCATAAACAAATTAGGAGGGCATGGAATACTTTACCAGACAGATCTATGGATAAAGAAAGAATTTAGGACTAAAGAAGAGGTAGAGAGCATAATGAAATGCAAAATATATAACTTTAATTGTATAAAATTTTTTAAAGTTTTAACACAAACAATACCAACAAAACTAAAATTAGAAGGAAAGCAGAAAACTGCAGAAAATTTTAAAGCAAGTATCTCTGATAAAGACTTCATTTCTCAAATATTTAGAGAACTGAGTCACATTTATAAGAATATAAATCATTCCTCAATTGATAAATGGTCAAAGGATATATACAGGCAGTTTTCTGATAAAGAAATCAAAGCTAAGGGTGGCTAGGTGGTGCAGTGAATGGATCCTCCCTGAAGTTGGGAGGACTTGAGTTCAAATCAAGCCTCAGACACTTAACACTTACTAGCCATGTGACCTTGGGCAAGTCACTTAACCCTGATTTCCCAGCCTTCCTCCTCCAAAAGAAGCAAAAGAAAGAAAGAAAGAAAAGGAAAAGAAAGAAATGAGCCATAAGATGGCCTAAGTTTGTATATTAAAAAAAGAAATCAAAGCTACCGATAGTCACATGGAAAAAATGCTCTGAATCACTATTGATTAAAGAAAGGGAAATTAAAACAACTCTGAGGTACCATCTCATACCCATCAAATTGACTAATATGACAGAAAAGGAAAATGATAAGTGTTGGAGGGGATGTGGGATAATATGGACACTAATTCCCTGTTGGTGAAGGTGTAAACAGATATAATCATTCTGAAGAGCAATTTGAAAATATGTTCAAAGACTTATCAATTTCTACATGCCTTTTGATCCAGCAATACCATTATTAAACCTGTATCCCAAAGACATTAAAAAGGAGGGCAAAGAACCTATTTGTACAAAAATATTTAGAGCGGTTCTTTTTGTAGCCGCTAAAAAACTGAAATGAAGGGAACATCCATCAATTGGGGAATGGCTGAACAAGTTGCATTATATGATTGTAAAGGAATACTATGTGCTATAAGAAATGATGAGCTGGATACTTTCAGAAAAACCTGGACTCAAACAAACTGATACAAAGTTAATTGAGCAGAACAAAGAGAACACTGTATACTGTAACAGCAATACTGTATGTTGAACAACTGTGAATAATATAGTTATTCTCAGCAATACAATGTTCTACGACAATATCAAAGGACTCATAATAAAAAATACTATCCATCTCCAGAGAAAGAACTGATATTACCTGAATAGAGACCAAAGCATGCTATTTTTTCCTTGATGTAATAGTAATAGAATTTGAAGATGTCCCATGCCCCTTGTATTGGCAAGAAAACAGGTATTTAGCACCTTGTTTCAAGTTCATGATTGTGTTAAGTACTAAGATCCAAAACTTGTGAATCCCACAGTGGGATGAACTTGTTGATGTAACAAGAAGGGACAGAATAGGCAGGAGCTAATACCATATGTAAGAAAAGGCCCAAGCTGAGAGAGGCCAGAACTGCTGGGAGTGAGCATCTGGAGGCTGAGCAACTACTGTTGGAGAGAGAGAAGAGAACTGAAAACTTCTGAGAGCTGCTGAGAACTTTTTTGGTCTTTATTAATTTGATTGTTTACTTTTTTTTAGTTTACAAGTTTCAGTTCCACAATATGCTGAGTTTCAAATTTTCTCCCCTTTCTCCTCTTCCCCTCCCCACCATGGCACCATGCTATCAAGTAAAGGATCTGCAAATACTTTCACATTAGATACTAGTCAGCTTGTAAAGAAGGATTGTAACCAATGGAATGAACAATGGGAAGAGGAAACAAAACCCTGCCTTAAATGCTCACTATTTATATGATGCTTGATGAGTCACTCAATCTCCATAGTCTGAGTTTTCTTATAAATATAATCAGGACAATAACACTTACCCCATAAGTTTGTTGAGGATCAAATAAAATAATGAGATGAGTATCAAATGAGATAATTATCTCAAGTGTTTTTTTCAGACCTTAAAGTATTGTATGAATGCTAGTTATTATTATTTTTAATTGTTAATATCACCTAACCTTTCTAACTTTTAACATTATCTATTTGGCTCATGCTGGATATATCATGTAAAATGTTGGTTAAAGTCTCTTTTTTGCCAAATTGATTTCCAATTCTTCTATTAGTTCTGGGTGACTAGGGAATCCTTACCCAATTAATTGGTGTTCCGAGTTTGAACAACATATGGTCACTGTTTGACTCCATTTGAGTCTTATTTAATTATGTTCTATTGAACTGTTTAATAAATTTAATTTTTATTTAACACATTTGTATTAGATTTACTCAACACATTAGAATATATTAATCAAGGAAAATAACTTTGATAATTACTGCTTAAAATACAGTTTTAGATATGATAAAGCTAATTCCTTTTCATTCTTAATTTTTAAAAATTATTTCCCTTGTAATTCTGGACCTATTTATACAAGGTGAATTTTTGGTATCATTCTACAAATTTTATAAATCTCATTCCATAACAACCCCTTACTGGTTTCTTATGACAATGGGAATACTGCCTTTTTATTATATTGGTAACTTGATAATGAATGATGAATATCACTCTGATTATTTAATTGTTCCTTTATATTTATAAAGTATGTTTTATAATCATATTCATATAAAATAATATTGGTAAGTTAATATTAAGATAGTACATACTTTGCAGCAATTTTGACTGAAATTTCTTTTTTTTTACTACTTCTTTGGGTTTTAAAATCTTAGTAGAGAATTGATTATGATTTTTGTGGCCATATTTTGTGCCTTACTACTTTACTGAATTTATTGTTTTAAATTTTTTAATTGACTCTCTGGTATTCTCTAAATAAACTTATAATTTCTTTGCACAGATAATATGGGCAGCTTTGCTTTACTTGTGATTTACTGGGAAAGTTTGTAGCAATTTTCAAGCACAAGTAAAGCTAGCTTTTATTTTTACAAACTGTTTAGCAATTTAAGGAATCATCAGTTTTTTTCCCCATAATGGCTAATTAGTTGTTTGGTGGTGGTGTTTTAACATATAAAGGAGTGTTCTCTTTTGTTAGTGGCTTTGTTTCAGTATCTATAGATAGAATTATAGGATTTTTATTTTCCTAATATTGAAAAATCCCTGAATTTCTACCATAAATCCAATGCAGAGAAAACGCCACAATATGTTGTACTGTAGTCTCTTTATTAACGTGTTATTTACTATTGTTACCTCAATATTCCTTACTTTAAATGGTGTGAATCTTTCTTTTTCTACTTGATCTTCCTGATTTCAGTATCAGGAAAACTTTTTTTTTCTTGCAGTTGTTTATTAAGGTATATTGTATCTCAATGTTTTAAAAAAATGCAACAGAAGAATTGTTATTTAAATGTTTGATGGTATTTGTATGGTAGGGCATGGGGAAAGACTGGATTTACTTAAATGTTTTTTGGGGGGAGGCAAGGCAATTGGGGTTAAATGACTTGCCCAAGGTCACACAGCTAGTTAAGTGTCAAGTGTCTGAGACTGGATTCACAATCAGGTCCTCCTGATTCTAGGGCCAGTGTTCTATTAACTGAATCACCTAGCTACCCCTGGATTTATTTATATGTGATATTTGAAGATCTCTGCAAAAGCAGTGAGGGATGCACTGAACACTGAAATCAACACAGAAGCCAAAAATTTCTGGAAGCAGTTTTAAAATAGTAGAAGTTAGAAAGGAATAAAATAACCTGAATGAGCTATTCTTTCAAGGTAAAGCTTCTTGGTTATGTTACAGTAAATTAAAAGTAGTCCCATTCACTTTTTGGGGGGAAGGGTAAAATCATCTGTCTTTGCAGAATGGCATACCAAAAAACTGATCCTTATTTCTAAATAATGAATGAATAAAGAAAGGAAACATGGTTGAAATCAAGCCTACAAAACATTATTAAAAATCAGGGAATCCAAGTAAGAAACCAAAATCTTGCAAAATCTGATGAAGAAGCATTTAAACTTTTAAGGGAGAAGAAGGAGAAAGTTGACCACATAAAATATGTCAAGTCACATTACATGGAAATTAGTAAATTTAAACTATTGAGTTTGACTGCAGTTACTTAGAAAATCCTAAGATTTTGTAGAATGAACTATTAAAGGGGTGGTTTAGAAATGGTAACATGGATAACTACAAGCTAATATGGCTTTATCAAGACCAGATTATCAGATTAATTACTTATCTCTGCTGTACCCATATAAAGTAAAATATTCTCCTTGAGGGAAGAAACCATTTCCCCCTCATCCCTAGCATAGAGCACAGTTCCAGTTGCATAAAATACTTAATAAAGTACTACTAAATTTAATAGAATTATCCTTTTTCTCTTTTTTTTGAAATGGTTATTAGAATGATAAAGTAGTAGAATATTCTAGGCAAAGATAACTTAGATTCCAGCAATACTTTTTTCAGAATGTTATGCTATCCTTGTACACAGAATATAAACATATGAATTAGATCTGTGAAATCAAATATTTCCAAGTATGAATGCCTTATTTTTACTTTTGAAACGTTAATACCCTCACATGATAGCAGTTACCTACACTACTAGAATTCTACTATTAATGCTATCAGTACCTATTTCTTGAACAAATACATTAGAAAAAAATATAATGACTGATGTACATATGGATTGATATGTACTGTTGCTATAACTCTCTGGACCAAGAGGTCTGGTTGGGCATAAGTAGGCTAACTGATCAGACTGTTAGAGTCAGATCTAGTCTCGAGGGACTTGAACCAATGAGTTCTTAATGGGTTGCTAAAAGTTTGGAGGGAGATATCCTATTGAGCACCTCCAGGATCTATCCTGGCTCTATAATACTTAAGATTTTTATCACTGATATATAAAAAGATAGATGGCATGTGAGTTTGAAAAAAGGAACTATTAAATGCCTCATGAAATGGCCTTGAGTTATTTGCAGTTATTAGTAAACTCAAAGACAATAATTAAGAGGTTAAAACTGTAACAGCAAGCACCCTAGTATACCTAGGATGGCTGTTAACACAGGTTCTTTTATCTTTTAACACAGGAAAGCAACGTCAAATCATTAACAATCTTTAGTTGAACACACACACATATGTATGTATGTATGTATGTATGTATGTATTCATATAGTTCAAGAGGAAAAGCCAGCACCCTGAACTTCAAAAAAATACAAGCAGAAATTACAGCAGACAAAAAAATACAGAGAAAATAAGACAATTCAACAGACTAACAGACAGGGCTTCTAGCTCTCTGACCATTACATACATACACATTTAGTCACCAGAGAGAGAAGCACCAACATCTGGGTTTTCAAAGCTGGAGGGATCAACAGCTACCCACAGTCTCATCTGGCCAAATCACACAACTCTTCCCATAAGTGAGTCTCAAAACAAAATCTTACCTCAGAGTATAGATATAGATACAGAGATAGAGATAGAGATAGAGATATCTATCTATCTACCCTACCTATCTATAGAGATAGAGATAGAGATAGAGATATCTATCTATCTACCCTACCTATCTATCTATACACCCTTCTTCAGAGTCAGAGGACACCACAATTTTCGTGACCCGCTGCCTAACTACAAAGTAACAAAAAGTGTGGGACGTTCCTGAAAAACAAGCTTCCCCTGAACCAAGCCTCAAGTTCAGTCCCACTTGAGGCCAATTAATGGGCAGGGAAGATCTTCAAATTTCTTTACCATTACAAGAACACATCTAGAAAATCAACCATTTATGGGGGTGAATTATATATTATATAGAGAAGAAAGTAAAGATGTATTCAGTGTACTGTTTCTAGCAATTACTTTTGTGAGTCTTAAAAAGTAACAACTAGAAACTTATCATCTATGAGACAGTGCACGTGTGTGTGTGTGTGTGTGTGTGTGTCTGTAGAGAATTTTCAAGTAATTGGTGACCTGTGAATACAGTTCTAATCTTGATGTCACTATAATACATTCAAGACTACTGAATTTTCAGTTCTTCCCTGTTAGATGCAGGGATCCTATGGATTCTACTAGTATATTTTTCCTTATTTGAGCTATTTGTCTGATACATTCTTTCTTGATTCCCTGATATCTTCATATTCTTTTATTACATTTTTTATCTATCATTTCAGAGATTGTTGTATTTTTATCTATCATAAAGTTCTACCATGTAATCCTGCATATTTGACTACTCTCTGTATGAATTCAGTCATTTTCCTAGATTTATATTTCTTCACTGGATCTGTGTTGACTGTTATTCTAATTTCTATTGTAGTTATCTGTTTGCAGCTTTTTAGGTTTTCTATTATATTCTCCATATTAGTTTTAGTTTCATTATTTATTATTAAACTATTTTTTAAAAAATTTTAGCCTTTAGTTCTAGAATGTTGTTCTTGTGATTTGAAAAAAAAACCACCTTTGCACATATCTCCCTTTATTTGATCCTCTAGTTGCTCTATATCCTAACTTAAAGACATGTTTCTAGGTATCTTGTGATCATTCTTTTCTCATCTGAGTGTCTAATCATACTTTAAGTTTTTTAAGCTATTCAAAAGTATCAAAAAAATCAACAAATTTCTTTTCCTATTTCATTATCTATTAAGGATGATTTTTTTTACTTCTTTGAACATTTTTAAATTATGTTTTTCCTTTGGGTTTTCTCTTTGTTGTTTATTGAGTAATATGTGAAAACATGGCTCTCTTCAAATCTTTAAATCTGCTACTGTGTATAGAAAATCTTTGGAGGATTCATTACAATATATAAAAAAAATTTGGATTTTTTTAATATATTGTAATGAATGTATTGTAATCTCATCAACTCCTATGATTTCATTTATCATCTCTATGAAGATAATTCTAAGAAATACTTGCCCAGACTTAACTTCTTTCCTGAACTCAAATCTTGCATCTTCAGTCGCATATTAGAAATCTCAACTATTCCCTGGCAATACCAGGCACTTAATAAATGCTAGGGAATTTGGTTTGAATTCTTTCGTTTCATATAGCCATGAATTCTTCACAGAGAGTCTATATCTTTAGAAAACATTTTTAAATGTGGCTAGGTGGTACAGTGAATAGAGCACTGGCCCTGGAGTCAGGAAGACCTGAGTTCATACCCGGCCACAGACACGTAACACTTACTAGCCTTATGACCTTGAGCAAATTGCTTAACCCCAATTGCCCAGCCTTACCCACTCCAAAAAGCAAAAACAAAGCAAAGTAACACAAAAAACCCCAAAATAAAATATTTCAAATATTTACTATTACTACATATTCCCATTATAAAGTACCACAAATAATATACTGATTTACATGTTGAAAGGTTTCAGTTATAAAGAAAGCTTGTTGTACCATTTTATATCAATGTGCTACATTGCTTAAAAATATAGTCAAAATAATTGTTTGGTTAAATATTCACTGATTCTACTTGTTAAGATCCTCTTAATATCTTTTTAATCATTTTAAAATGTTCCAAGAGCTTGATTACTTACTCTATTAAGAAAAATAAGAGTGATTAGGAAGACTGCATTGGTTCCTTACACAAAACAAACACCATTTTATTTTTTTTCCCTTAATTTTAATTTATTTTCTTGGTTACATCATTCATTTCCACAAGGTTTTGAGTTGCAGATTTTCTCCCCTTTTTGCCCCTACCCCCCAACCCAGAACATTGATCCCACTGTAAGGCCCCTCCCACAATCTGTTCCCTTTTATGCCCTCCTCCAACACCCCTCTAGCTTTCTAGC
>JAQQSW010020405.1:0-10861 GCA_028646575.1 Pseudocheirus occidentalis | reverse complement strand
TTTTTCCTCCACTTCTCTTATTTGGTTTTCAAAATCCTTCTTAAGCTCCTCTATGGCCTGTAATCAGTTTATATTTTTCTTGGAAGCTTTTGGTGCAGGGGTTCTAACTATGTTATCTTCTTCCTGTTCCATGCTTTGATCCTTTTTGTCCCCAAAAAAGGAATCTAAAGTTGGATTGTTGTGCTTGCTTTGCTTCCTTTGCCTACTTATGCTGCCAGTGAAATAATTTGACTTTTGAGCTCTTTGTCACCACCATAGAACTCTGTTTTCAGAAGGGAGAGCTTTGTCCCAAATTACTTGGCTTTTTGCAGCTGCTGGAGCTATTAGGAGGCTGCTGTCTCTACAGCCCCCACCAGCTTTGGCTCACTGGTCACGCACCTCAGGATCACCACTCAAGACCACGATCCAGGTTAAGGCAAGAGCACTTAGCCTCTGAATGGTCACTTGGCCCCCCTGCAATCTGCAGTCTGGGAGCTCTGAAGCAGCCACATGGAGGTGGCTGCACAGCCTCCACTTCTGCTGCTTCTGGCTCTAGGGGCAGAGGGCCGGACCTGCTCCTTTGTCCTCCCCAAATTCAGCCAAGTTCCACTGACCTTTCACTTTGTCTTTGGTATTTATGGGTTGATAATTTTAGAAACCATCACAGCTGCTGGTGATTCACTCTCCTGAATGTTCCAGCCACAGCTGGTCCTGGCCACCTAGGGGCTATAAAACCTTGGGTTCATGCTGGGCTTTGCTCTGCTTTGTGCTGCGATGAACTTTTCCTGTCTACCTGCTGGGCTGCCTTCAGCAGGCGATTTATTTCTCTGTCACTTTGTGGGTTCTGGAGCTCTAAAATTTGTTTAGAGTCATATTTTATAGTTATTTGAGATGGTTGTTGTAATGCCAAGCAAAGGCAGCTTCCAAGGTTTGGATTACCAGCATAGCAAACCCCATTTATTCAGCAAACATTCACAGAACAGAGAAAGTCAAAATACACTATAACTCATTCATTTAGCAAGTATGTTCTTAATTCAGTCTATGTACTACTCCACCCCTAGACAGCACATTCATTTAGTCAGTCAAAGTCTCTTTTCAAATGGAGATCAGTTTCCAATCATAAACAACGTATATTCATTTGGTCAACCACAGAGCATATAAAGGCCAAAGGTTTCCCACCCCTGGACTCAAAGGAATTACAATACCATCCATTACCACCAAGCACTTTCTCAAAAGGGAGTAGGAGAGCCCAAAAGGCCATCCACCCTTAAGCTATAACAAGGTCAAGATAACATCTCAGCATTGAAAACCCAAGGAAAGGCCCTTCCTTCATCTTTACTGGAGGCAAGCCCTCTGTAATCTCAGTTCCTGGGGAGACAAGGCTCAACAAAGCCATAGTCAGTGTTCTCATCAAGTCACTCTGTCTGTTGAACAGTTCCAGAACCCCTGAAAGTACGAGCAAGGCCCCCTTCCAGGATTTCTGTGAACATACAACAAGAAAAGCCTTCTTCAGGGCTTCCGAACCAACAGCCAGGTTCCAGGACCTCTACAATAGCTGCACTGTCCACCATCAGGTGAATCTGGAAAAACAACATCAAAACAGACAGACAAAATACCGGCATCACAGCCATGCCTCCTTAGTTCTTGGCAGCTCCAGGTGGCAATTCTCAAAAGTCCTAGGCAGCTTTGATGGGCTCTCAGTAGTCTTCCTTTCAGCAACTCAGGCTTCACAATAGTGGATACTGCTCTCCCTAAGGTACTTCTTCTGGCCTTCTCTGGGCTTAAGCCTTTCTTTTAATTCATGGCTCCTCCCAGTTCAGTCCTCTCTCTTCATATCAACAAGTCCATCCCACAAGTTGGATTCACAAGCTCTGGATCTTAACACTCAACCCAAAAGCCAAGTCAATTCAGGGGCATCTCCAAATTCCATTACCATTACAGTTATGGGGGTAGCCATGGAGTTTTCTCCAGCTTTTATGCACCATCCTGACTTTGCCCCCCGTCTGTTTTTTTTTCTATGAAACTCTTCTCTCTTGATTCTTTCCCTATCTGTCTGCTCTGTGGTCCCCTTAATTGGATCTTCATCCATTTCACACCTACTGAGAGCCTCCCAAGGCTACATCTTGGGTCTTCTATTTTCTTGATATATTTTGTCACTTGGTTGTGGGGAGCCAAGTTCAGGGGACTGTGCCGTGCTGTGGCAGAGCTGCTGAGATAGTGTTAGAGGAGCCCTGCCAACCCACAGCAGGACTGAGAAGGAAATGTTAGGTGAAAAACATATTTGAAAGAGTTACTTACCCAGAGGTTGATGATCATGAATGAGACAGGACTCTGAGGATGGTAAACAGAGCCAATTTTATTCAGCTAAGAGTCCAGTATATATAGTGCAAAACTACATAGTCATTTTAAGCCACTATCTTTGGGATTACACCATTGCCCTAGTTCCCATTTGCCTCATACGTGACTGCCATGTACTCTATCCTGGTTATCAGGGTGCGAGTACTGGGCACGATGTTCCAAACCTCCCTAACCTCCCTAGAACAGGATGTCGTGAGCTCAAGGCTTTTAGTTATCTAGTCAGTACTATGTTGCAGTAGTATGTATTTTCCCCTTACAACAGTGGGAGTGTCCTTGGTCCCAGGCTGGGAGTGCATACCGCGCTTCTCAAGATGCTCATGCCTGTGAGCCTTTCTGAGGATGGGGAACCAATCTGGGCCTGGTGGCAGGGTCTTTAGCTGAGAGGGCTTATTCAGCCATCAGGGTCAGAGCCCCACTGGCCTGTGGTCCTCTACCTTATCAATCAATCATTATTACTATACAGGTGTCTTCCAGATGTATATATATCCATCTCAACTCTCTCCCAGGCCCCAGTCCTGAATCGCTAACTACCTACTGACTGGACATTTCAACCTGGATGTCCCATGGGCATCTCAAACTTGACATGTTCCTCTCCTCCAATACTAATTTCTTTATTACTTTCACAAGCAGTAAAAATAATATATACATTCTGTTAAGGTGGCCCAGAGTCTTTTCCAGACTATATAGAGCTGTGACAAAAAAGGTTAAGAACCCCTTACTCTTAAGATTATTTCACATAGGGGCAGCTAGGTGGCGCAGTCAATAGAGCACCCACCTTGGAGTCAGAAGGACCCGAGTTCAAATGTGAACTCAGATACTACCCAAAAACTAGCTGTGTGACCTTGGGCAAGTCACTTAACCCCAGTTGCCCTCCAAAAAATAAAATTAAAAAAAATTAAGAGAAAAGAATTCTTCCCATCTACTCTGTATATATCTTGTATATACCCATGTATGTACATATATATCTCTTTCATTAGAAGGTAAACTCATTGAATTTTTTTCTGCCTCCATCCTGTATTTCAGCTGACGTATCTCTCAAGTTTTGCAAAGCATTTTCTTCCGAGCAGCCCTGTGAAGTAGGTGGTACAATTATTTTTTTCTCTCTCTTATGGATCAGTAAACTGAGGTGTTGAATGACTTCATGACTTGGGAGACTGTTCATCATTTCATTTCATGGAGTAGGATAGAAAGTCTGAGCCAATCATTTAATCTCTCAGTGCTTGGGCAACTAGCTAAGGGCCTGCCATTTTAGTGAGCGGGTTGTTTTTTTTAACTTTTTTTCCCCAAGCTCAGTTAACATTCAAATATAACCCTTAATTGATTTTAACTGGTGCTGTTAAAGGAATAGTAATCTGGATTGAGAGAACTCAGGTGCGTCTAAATAAAATCTATCAGCTAAAAAAAAAAAGTTTTAAGTGAAACTCCCTCTTGAAAGATTCAAAGTCCATGAGTTGAGTTGCCTCTGCCGGTAGGTGCCGGGAGGAGCGGGAACCCCACCAGCGCGCTCCCGCCCGGGGCCGGGGGGTGTCGCACACGATTTACTTCCGGGTTAGTGGGCTGAACGTTTGGGAGTGTGTCCTTCGCTTTCGCCTGATTTTCTTGCTGGTGGCTTGCTTGCGACGACTACGCCGCAGCCGGATGAAGCTAGTGAGGTGAAGGCTAGTGGCAGTGTGAGTTAGATAGAAGTCCAACCTAGAAAAATCCGCCTTGGAGGGCTGTCAATCCACGGTCCGTTGGGCCGTGGCGGGCTTGCGCTCGCAGCTCTGGGTCTCCCCCTCCCCCCTCCCCCATCCCGATCTGTCCTCCTGGCGGCCGCCCCAGCACTGCTTGCGGATTCAGTGGCCCTATCACACCTCCTCGTGCTCCGCGCCTTCCGCAGGGTAGATTGCTTCAGTCTCCATTTAAACTCTGTTCTTTCTAGATCTTTCTCTGAGTGTAGACATCTTTCATCCTGAGTCTTTTAGAGTTGTCTTATGACCTTGCATTGCAGAGAAGAGTCCAGTTTTTCAAAGTTGGTCCTCACGCATACGTTGTGTCTGTCATTGTGTACAAATTTTTCCTGGTTCTCTTCTCAGCATCAGTGTGTATAAGCCTCTCCAGGTAACTATGAAGTCCATCTCCTCCCCATTTCTTATAGCACAATAGTATTCCATTACATTCCTATACCACAACTTGTTTAGCCATTCCCCCCACTGATGGGCACCCCCTTAATTTCTGTTTTTTTGCCACCACAAAAAGGCTGCAATAAATATTTTTGTACATATGGGTCTTCCTCCCACTTCTATGATCTCTGGGATACAACCCCAGAAGTGGTATTACTGGGTCAAAGGGTATGCAATTATTTATAGCCCTTTGGGCATAGTTCCGGATTGCCCTCCAGAATGGTTGTATTAGTTCACAGCTCCACCAACAATGCATTAGTGTTCCAATTTTTCCACATCCTCTCCAGCATTTGTTATTTTCCTGTTTTGTCATCTTAGCCATTCTGGCTGATGAGATGAGGTACCTCCACAGGCATACTTTCAAAAAGACCCTGAAATTTTCTGTTTCTGACATAGTATCCCATGTAACCGTTCCCCCACCCCATCCATCGCATATGACAAATAGTGGTTTTTGCAGGTCACTCAATTCAATTGAAAAATAAATTTAATCATTGTTTTGTAGCAGTGAAAAACAGGCCATAGTTGACATATTGGCAACTGTGTTGGTGGAGCGGGGCTCTAATAGCATTTTATATATTTAAATTTTTAGGTTTTTGATAAAATTGAGTCATGAAACAGTAACTATTGAATTGAAGAATGGAACTCAAGTCCATGGAACACTCATAGGTATGGAGGTGTGAACATGGTGACTTAGGTTAGGCAAGATGTGCCTCTGCCTGTCAAAGCCCTTACCAAAGCTGCTGAAAGGTTGGAGGACTTGTTCATCTGAACTTCAGCCCCATTTCACATCTCTTTCCATTAGGGGTTTATAATAAAATACAAGATAGGCAGGAAGAGGAAGGAAAAGCAAAGATCTTACATAATTCCACTGGTTGGCTATTTGACCTAGATCATTGAAAGACAAAGCAAAATTTAGATATAAAGAAATAGACAAATCATGTTTTATTTAGTCTATTCCAGGAAATGCTTTTACATTAGGAAGGTAAGTTTTGCAATTCAGGAAAGTTTAACATTTAAGTTATAATTAAGGGCATGATAGCAGGATCAGAACACACTCAGAAATAGTAAAGTTAAGCAAAAAATTATTTCCTGGTTAGAAGAAACTTTGGTTTTACCATACTTATGGTCTTAAACATACAGCATAAGACACAACAAAATCCATTAAAGTTAGAAAACCAGAAGAGGCAGAATTGGTCTTTGTTCTGATCATCTGCTTCTGTTTTGTTTTTCCCAGGAGTGAATGTCAATATGAACACACATCTTAAAGCTGTTAAAGTGACCTTGAAAAACAGCCTGTACAATTGGAAACACTGAATATTCGAGGAAATAACATTAGATACTTAATTTTACCAGATAGTTTACCTTTGGACACATGTTGAACCTAAAGTTAAATCTAAAAAAAGGGAAACAGGTGAGTTTTTTTGTGAAATCCTTATTTTTCTGAAAGCATCAAGGAATATTGTTATACCAGGCATCTAGCGGAGTCTATGTGATCTTTATTTTTGTGTGTAAAAATATGAAATTACATCATAACTTAGTAAAATTGCCCTATGGATTTCTATAAACTAGGCCTGCACAACCTGCTAAAAGGATTTCTTCTACATACAAAGGATGTTTTCCTCTACATTTTTAGAGGACCCTTTGAAATCCTTTGGCTTGCCATAAGCAGCCCATGGGTTGTGCAGGCATGCTACACAACAACCAGCCTTTCCTTTAAATTTCCTTTAAATTCCTCTTCTTAGTTATATCTATGAAGGTAATTAAACTTGGGCCAGTCATTTGATCTTTTTGGATCTCATCCACAAAAGGGAGAAGTTATATTAGTTTATCACTAAGGTCATTTTCAGCTTTTATATTTTATAGTGTTGGGTGGTTGTTGTTGCTTCTTTTTCCGGAGAAATGGGCATGGGGTTGGAAAGAACAGTGTTAGTGGGCTGATTTGGAAGGCGGTGTGGTACAGTGAGTCCTAGATGTGGTGTCAGATGACTTGGGTTCAAATAGTGGCTCTCCCACTACATATGTGCCACTTAATATCTCTAGGCCTTGGTTTCCTCATTTGTAAAATAGGGTTTGGATAAGGTAACCTCGAAGATAGGCCCTTCCAAATGAAAACCTAGACTTCTGTGACTTGACTATTAAGGGTAGAGATACTTCTGTATACAATATAGTATAATATGAGTTCTGTGAGCTGCTAAAAAGGCTCAGTTTTAACTTAGTTTTGTTTTTTTTTTATCTCAGCAGGGACTGAATTTCCTAAGTGTATGTGAAAAACATGCAAGGGTTCATTCAAGGGTCTACCCAACATGTTGGAAACCTTCCCATGTTCCATTGACATTAAGAGAACCTGTACCAAATGGCATAGAATTTGTCCATCTGTTATGTTCAGGATTTGAAAAAAGATCGGTTCTATGAAGTTCGTATTCAATCAAAGGACCACACTTGAGAACCTAGAGGGCCACATATTCCCCACCCCTGTACTCTGGTCAATAGTTATTTCATCTACTTGGTAGATGACAGTGTAGTGTAGAAGACAGATCTTTGGACTTGAAGTGAGGAAGACTTTGGTTCCAATCCCCCCTCACATGTCCCAGGTGGCTTCCCTTTTACCTTTAAATCTATAATCTTGTGTAGATACGCCAAACTTTTCAGTGGTTACGTGTTTAGTACAGCTTCATATTTCTGAATGGACTGAAATAAGATAAATGAAAATATGCATGTTGAAGAAATTAGTTCAGATGCTCTAATACAGAGATAACTTGCTCCTTTCCCCAGCTTTTCCCTTTACTTATCTCAATTTGTCTATCCAAAGAGAGGGATGAGTAGATCAAACAAGGCAATGTTGAATATCTTAGTATTTGTCTAGATCAGCGTTTTGCAATATCTATCAAACTAAGGGTATGTCATTATGGACTGAAATCAGCAGCAGGAAAGACAGTTGCCACAAAATCCTCCTTCCATATACTAATAATAGTCCCTTTTCTTTATTCTGTAGTTGTCTATTATCTTTGACATCCCAACCCTTAGCAAGTAAGTAGTGAGAACCTTGCTGTGCCCCCGTTTTTGTTTTGTAAACTTTCTAAAATTCAATTTTATTTTCAGTTCCAAACTCTCTCTCTCCCACTGCTCTTCCCATGCCCATTGATAATGCAAGAAAATCAAATCCCATGACAAATACTCAATTTTCTCATTTATTGAAATGAATTGGAGAAGGAAATGGCAAACCACTCCAGTATCTTTGCCAAGAAAACCCCAATGGGGTCATGAAGAGTTGGATAGAACTGAAATGAATCAACAACAACAACAGTTATTGGCATACCCTTATTGAAACGTTATTAATCTCATTTACTTATATGGTTTTGAGCAGCTTATACAATAGTTTGGTGGTCCTGATAGATGCTACAAAAAATTCAGATGCAATAATTTAAGAAATAAATGGGAAGTTTTAATTTGACTAACATAGCTTTTCTTCCCCCAATTGCTATTAAGGTATTTACATTTATTTTAATATATTTTATGTTTTACTTATATTTTAAAAATCTATATTTCACTAAATATTGAGGTCTTCTCAAAATGGGGAATCTGTATAGTTTTTTAATCAGTTAAGTGAGGGAAAAGATAGGATTGTCTTTCACGACTGGTGTTTGGGTCTTTTCATGGTAGACATCAGCATGCTTCTAACTGAATTATAGGTAGATTCATCACATAGTTGACAGGCATTTATTAAGCACCTATTTAATGTGTCAGGCACTGTGCTAAAGCATTGAGGATACAAGAGAAACATAAGATGTTCTCTTCTCTCCAAGAGCTCACAGTCTCATGGAAGAGATTTGTCATGATTTTAGTCAAGGACTGTACATTGGTAAGTTGTACTGTTTTTTTTTATGGTAATCATACACATATGTGATGCTCACATGTAATTCTTATTTTGTGTATAAGTTTCTGTTTCTTATTATGTTTAAGTTTTTATTTGTTTTACTTTCAAAAAGTGAATCTGGTATTTGGGAGGGTTAATATAAAATTTTTTTCTCTTCTACTGAATTAACTCCAGTGATTCTTTGGTGGAGTTGGAGAGGAAAAGTTTAGGAATTGCTGCAGAGTTAATAATGGAAGGGTTAGGGAGGGGAGAAGATAGGCCAGACTGGATTGCTATGAGATCAGTGGAAGAAGGAAAGAAATGAGAGGGACCTAAGGACCTCCACAATATATATGAGAAAGGAGCCTGTCTTTGTAACTGCTAAAAACATACTCACCACCCTACAAAGGTATTTAACTCTTAACTATTCTATGAAGAATGGTTAATCATGTTTTTCAACCAACCACTGGAGTCTTTTCCTTTTGTTATCAACTTTCTTGTAGTGCCAAACAATGGAATCTCTGGGTCAGAGGGTATGGATGTTTTAGTCACTTTCTTAGTATTGTGCCAATGGCTAGACTGATTCTCAGGTCCAAAAACACTGTATTCGTAGTGCGTGTGTCTTTTCACAACTCTACTAATATCAACTATTCCTCTCTTTTGTTATCTTTATCTATGTACTAGGTGTGAGGTGAAACCTCAGAGATGTTTTGATTCGGATCGCTAATTGTGAGATAGAGTCTAGTAATATATGGAGTCCTGCTTCCACAGATATTGCCATATAAGGAGTTTGCTGAGGGATACAGTATTAGCAGATAAGCACATTCTGTCTTGCAAGAATGATGGTCAGGGTATCCTAGCTCAAGGACTTTGGAGAGAGTGAAGCTTGTGACATGACTCTAACTTGAGGGTTCATGTGACTGGTCACTGAGAACTAACTACTGCACTTGCCTAATAGCCTTCATGCATATTAACTTACACACCCATGCATAGATCATCCCTCCATTTTCTGAACATGGGACACATATTGACCTACAGTTGGGAGGAGGGAACAGGTCAAGGAACTAGTGCTTCCTGTAGTGCGTGGGTTAGAAAAAATGTAACCTGGAAGAGCTGGTGCCAATCTCAGCTCTGAAGGGAGTGTGTGGGATACACAGTCTCTATTCCACACAGGAGGGACTAGGAGGGACTAATCCATAAAGGTCTCATTCTAGCTTTTGTATGTATGTATACATCCCTATGGGATACCATGCTTCTGCTCAGGAGTGTAAATAAATGCTTCCTTTACTCACTTCAGTTCAAGTTTTGTTTCTTAAGGGAGTGACTGAACTCCATTTCTTACACTAATGAAGTAATAGAGCAATATTTATATGGTTGTTAATAATTTACAATTCTTTTGAGAACTATTTGTTCATATCCTTTGACCAATGGCTTTTAGTTTTATATATTTGTGTCAATTCTCTGTATGTTTTAGATATCAAATTCTACATGAGAGCTTCCTTATTTTGGCTACTAGATGGCGCTGTGGACAAAGCACTGGATTTGGAGTGAGTAAGATGAGTTCAAATTCAGTTTCCAAGGTTAACTAAAGTTATATTTGATATATATTATATATCAAATAGATATATATCAAATAGATTCTGCCTGCCTCAGTTTCCTCATCTTTAAAATGGGTATAATTATAATACTCATCTTTTAGGTAGTTATAAGAATAAAATGAGATGATTTTTGGAAAGCATTTGCAAATCTTAAAGTACTATATAAATGCTAGTTATTACTGCATATGTTGTGCCAATTGCCTTATGTCTTGGAATGTTGCAGAGCTTCCTTATGAGAACCATAATTACTCCAAAAACATTGTCCTATCAACATATGAGAAAAAAAAACAAAATAAAACAAGGGAAGTATGATTCTTTCTCAGTCTTTCAGGGAACCTTTTTTGTTGTTCAGTTGTTTTAGTCACATCCAATTCTTTGTAACCCAATATGAGGTTTTTTGGCAAGCTCATTTTACAGATGAGAACAGTGAGTCAAACAGAATTAAGTGACTTTCCCAGGGTCTCACAGCTAGTAAGTGTCTGAGGTTTGAGCCATCTAACTGTCTTAGCCAATCTTTAAAGCCCTTTTGTTAGTGAGTATGTTACATACATACATATATGTATATATACAGAGATATTTTAAATCTTTGATGGACAGTGATCTGGTCTTGGAATTGAACAGGAAGAGGAAAGTGGGTTGTCTTGCCTTTGGTGAACTCTACAGTGTTAATGACCTCTAACTTTCTGAAACAAAGGGCCATTTAAAAAATATTGCTATTTTTATGTTGATATTATGTGAAAGTCATGGAACACCATAGTGTCTTGTAAAGCCAAGCACCAGCAGATTCCCAAAAGAATGATACTGTGAACAGCTTTTAAGATTCAGATTACACAGTAATAGTGAACACTCTGTTTGTTCCATTACAGATCAAGGTTCAGTACAATATTCACAATATAATATTCTCAATATTA
>JAQQSW010020404.1:0-10861 GCA_028646575.1 Pseudocheirus occidentalis | reverse complement strand
AGGAGAGCAGAGCAGGGGAGGGGCTTTACAGTGGGATTGCTGTTATGGGGTTGGGGCAGGAGCAAGAAGGGGAGAAAATGTGTAATTCAAAAAATGTAATGAAAATGAATAATGTAAACAAGAAAACAAATAAAAACTAAAAAAAATTATAAAAAAAATAAATTACATAATCTCTCTGGTTCTCAGTTTTCTCATTTGTAAAAGTAAGGCATTGTTTTGGACCCAAGTTTCTTTCTATTTCTAAAAGCTTTGATTCTGTCTAGTCTTGACCACTTACTCTTCCTACATCTCTCCCTTTCTGAGCTCCTTATTCACTCTGTTTCACTCACACACTCTCCTTGAGTTAGCTTCAGCTCAAATGGAGGGTCAATGCATGACAATAGTGTACACATTCATGAGAATTGCTAATGTCTCTTTCCACCATGGTATAATGGATGGAGCGCTAGATTACATGTCATGAAGAAGTGGGTCAAATCTCACCTCTAATACTTAATAATTATGTGATCGTGGATCAGTTCTTTAACCTGCTAAGGTCTCAGTTTCCTTATCTCTAAGGTATTGCTAATGATGGCTATATAACCCACACAGTGGGAAATGGACATAAAGTACTTTGCCAGTTTTAAAATATAAAAACGTCAGGTGTTATTGCCCAGCTTTCTCAACAGTTTTTCTTCCATTCCTTCATTTCTACACTTGAATTTTTGTTGTTGATTTGCTGGTGCTATATGTTCAGCAAGAGGCTATTCTGTTAATCAATACTCCAAATCATAGCCTATTTCCCAGCACTCAGCAGTATTCTAGTGATCCTGATTAAGCATCTGTTTTTCAGTTAGTTCTATTGTGCTTTCCGAAGTAGCTGTAGACCACAAATGTGACTTTTTTGTCCCCACTTATTAAAGTATTTGGGCCTTTAATGTCCTCATTATAACAAAAATCCTTTCTGAATTTCTTAGCTTGCCAACAAACCATTCTATATGTACCCTTCACTGAGCCATGAATTGAAAGCTAAATTATACACAGAAGTGAGCTGGCTCATGCCAAATCTTGTTTTTAATAATTTAGTATTATTGGTTATTGAAGAGCTGTGGCCCATTAGGCGGCTGTTCCTTGGCATCTGCATAGTGTTTTGTTTTTTTGCAAAGTGCTCTATAAGAATTGTTGTCACATACCACAGCCATCTTCCTAGGCAGGTCACTGATGTTTTCAGGAGGTTACAAGAAAAGAAAGCAATGCTCAGATAACTCATTTGGCATATTCAACCTTTGACATTTACTTTGGCAAATTCTATTGTCCAGGATAAAGTTAATGAGGCCGATTTGCTATGAATTTCTGTTCTAGGTCTAGACAATCTCTTCTATTTTTGGATATGTCTAATTCAGGGGGTCTTAACCCTTTTAATGTCTTTGACACCTTTGGCAAACAGATAAAGCCATTGTGAAACCATTCTATGAATACATAAAATAAATTAGATTACAAAGGAAACCAATTATATTGAAATATAGTTAAAAAACTATTGTTTTAAAAATTCCTGGACCTCAGCTTAAGAATTTCTGCTATTAATAGTTAGATTTTCCCTATATTGAATTTAAATCTGTTTCTCCACAGTGCTATCCATAGTTGGGGAAATAGTAAATAAATAGTGATATAAGAATGTAATGTTATATTATTGTTCCATAAGAAATAGCAAATGTGAGAAAATCAGATATGTGGGAAGACTTGTAAGAGCTGATGCAGAGTGATGTAAGCAGAACCAGAAAACAACATAGCAAAAACAAATTTTAAAAAGGCCCACACATTGTGCCCGGTTCTACTAAGCAGAACAAGTCTACTCTGGCCTAAGTAGGCATCTACCTTATATTGTGGACATGCTGTAGCTGACTTCTCTTATCCAAGGAGAGTTGTTGTTGCTTTCTACAGAACTTCATGTGAACTTTGGGTGCCCTTAGGAATGGATAATACATGTAAAAAGCCAGCCTGAAAAGAAGTTGATGATTTAAATAAATGAGCACCATTTCTTTCAAAACCCAGGAAGGATAAAGAGCCCCACTCAGTTCATTAACCAGTTACTAAATGGTGTTTGTGTTATCCCCATGAATACTAAATGAATTCATTATGATCTGTGCTATTACAGTGAATAGCAAATGAATTCATAACGATGGGCTACATAAAAATATTCCTAATGGAGAAGTTAATACATTGTCAAGCTGGTTTCTAGAGGAACCGGGGCTTACTTTTTGAAATGGGTGAAATAAATAACACTAGGCTCAGTATCAGTTACTTGGAGTTATTCATTAGTCGGGTAGGTCCTTTGGAATTGAGAAGTTCTGACAATGTTATCACAGCTCCTGGCATCTGATTTCCTTCCTTCATTATTGATGGCCAACAAACACATTTGTCTTTGGAAACCAGACCTGAATATGTGTTGCTTATGAATTCTGAATTGCTTGAGGGTAGCACTATAACCTTTTGCGTGGAGTTGGATACAAAAGAATGATGCTGTTTCTCTATTTCTATATAGAAGGCATCTGATGCAGCAACCATCAAAAACTTTCAGCATAAAAACCATTTTATTGGGATAAAAAGTCACACAGACCAATTCTGCATGCCCTTGTAAGCTGCCACGGACATGGCTAAAAGTCTTTTACCAGAAAAACTTAATTGGCCTCATCAAATCTTAAGTTGATAATGGGAAGGGATCTAAATGACGATTCATTCTGACTTCCTCATTTGACTAATGAGGAAACTGAGATACAGAGTTGGAGAGGCTTGTTCAAGGCCATACAGATAGGAAATGGCCATGTTGGGATAGGAACCTCCTACTTTAATCCTGACTAGGATTCATCATTTCATCATTTCAATGTTTTTGTTTTAGATGACAAGCTAATGCGGTAATATTTAAGATTTATTACTTATTTGGGTGTTTTATTATAATAACATTCAAATATAAAAATGACCTGAGATTTTTGTCATATACTCCCCTTCCCCCCAAAGTATGATAACCTGTTTTTGACTTACTTGATATGTCCTAGGGAATTGACTAAGGGGTGTGTGGGTGTATATACATACATTTACACCTCAGAAATATATATACACATATATAATATGTCCTATATGTATGTAAGTCATCTCTATATGTGTATATCTATACATATTTTTGTAAATCACTTTCCCAGGAAGAATGTGGGATTTGAACTCCTCCATGTTGACTCTGCCCACTATGCCAACCTGTCCATGTCCATAGTAGAGGCAATAGCAACAGCAATAGACAAGAGAAATAAAAAAATAATATCTTGGAGTACTTTCTAAAGTAAATTACCAATTCATAACAGAAGCAAAAGGAAATGACATCATATTATAAATGTGAATAACTGCTCACATTTATATGGCCCTCATGATTTATAAAATATAGCACACATGCCTCTGTTAGGCAGTTAGGTAGTGCAGTGTGGCTAGACAGCTAGGCCTAGACTTAGGAAGATCTGATTTCAAATTGGACCTCAAATGCTCACTAACTGTATGACCTCTGTTGCCTCAGTTTCCCCAACTGGAAAACAAGGATCATAATAGCACCTACCCCACAGGATTGCTGTAGGACAAGATGAGATCTTTGTTAAGTGCTTAGTTTAGTGTTTAATACATGATTGTTTTCTTCTCCCTGTTCACAGATAAGGGAACTGAGGTTCAGAGAGATTAAAGGTTATATTGTCAGCCAGCTAAAAGACAGAAATCTGTGATTTGGTCTTCTGTCTTTGAGAACTGGGCTCTTTCCACTAGCAACATCATACAAGAGCTAGCTTGACTGATTGCCTGCCAGATCTTGGTAGTGGTCTCACAGAAAAGTCGTTAAGAGACAGCTTGGTGTTGTGAGCCTCAGCTGCTGGCTCACTGGGTAACCTTGAGCATCTCATCTTTAAAATGAGGGCCTGAAATTTTAAACTTTACAAGCCCCTTTAGCTCTAAGTCTCTGATACTATGATTTTGATACCCAAAGTAGTGGAACTCTCGATTTCAGTAGGAAACAAAGAAATCGGACAATTCTGTGCCTGTCAAATGAAACTCAGAAAATTCTCAGTAGAGCAAGGGGTTAATCCATTGGTTATTCCTCACGCTCACCATATGACTGCTCTATCTTCTTTTGCCAGTGTCCATTTGTTGACTGTATCCTTTACTTAGCTTCTCCTTAGTTCTCTAGAGTAAGTAAGGTCTGAGCTCAAGCTCTGCTTATGACCCTTCCTAGCTTTGTGACTATGAGCAACTCCTTAGAAATTCCCTGTCAGTTGTGGGTTGCAGCCTGCTCCTGTCTACTACATATTTCTATTACCCTTTGGGTAATACTCATTTTCATGACTCTAGAGATCCTGGTGTTATCTGCATCACAGTTATAACTGAAACATCAGCAGAATATTGGTCCTGAAAATGTGGGCCAAACCCAACCAACCAATTAACCAAATTATTATCATAATAATTCCCAAAACCTTCTCTTTCATATGCTAAATTGTTAACTTACCCATCTCTGGACCATTTATATTATCAGGCACTGGAAGATTGTAATATGGACCTGAACTGTGATTGGGTTGGAATAAGGAACTCCCAGTGAGAAAATTTTTACAGATGTAGATTTAGCAGCTTCTCGGCAACTTTTAATCTTCAAGAGTTGTCTAGAGCACTGAAAGATTAAGTGAGTTGCTTAGGATCACAGTCCAGTAGTGGGATTTGAACCTAGGTTTTCCTTGTACCAACACTGGCTCTCTATCCATAACACCAAGTTTTCTTCTTTTATTTCTTATGCACTCCCCCCCCCCCCTTCTAAGATCTTTTTTCTGCCTCCCTTGCCTGGCATGCTGTTCTATCTATTTTGGGGACTTAGGGAAATGCCACTGTTGTGGCATTAATACCACTAATCAACCAGAATATAGATGATGATTCCTTTCAATGAGGTTCACTGATCTTTGTTGAATGACATATTTACTTAAGGGATTATTCGAATTCTTTGGAATTTTTTATATCTCATATCTCAGGATGATCTGTTAAGCCCATGTTTTTACTTTGTTTTATAGCTGTAGGGCATAAGAATAAATGTAACAGTTTCTAATGGGTGGCCACTTCAGTTCTGACACCTTGAACTTTCACAAAAGCTTGTGGCCAAGTTATTTCAGCTTTCAAAATTCTTTGTCTAAAAAATTAGTTTGGGCAACTTTTGTTTTCACATCTCAGTAATTCTGGATAGAACCCTGCCCTTAGCATTGAGCCTCCCTTGGAACAGGAAAACAAGCTAGCAAACAAAAACAACAGTTAAGCAAAATCTCTGGTTCCTGATAAACCTCACTTGCTAATAACAAAGTTTCATCATTTTTGGTGTGGCAGTTTTTATGCCATTATAGTACAGTGACCCACTGTGGCTTTTACTGCAGCAGATAAAGTAGTTCTTAGCACTTTGAAATTGGCAGTCACATGCTACTGGCCAAACTAAGCCTACTGCCCCTTTTCTAAATCCATTATTCATAAACAAAGGATATAGATCTATTGTGAATAGACTAGGCTCTGCTTATGGAGGAGGATGCTATTACTGACTCTGATGTTCAGCAGGCTCTTATGCTGACAATTGACCAGATAAATTGCTATGGAGCCAATGATACTCAACGGGATGCACCACTTGTGCAGGCAATCAGTGATAAATTCCATATCAGCCTTCAGCATCTCTTCCATTTCTATTATGTTTATTTCTTAAGCTGCCATAGCAACAAGATTGGATGTGTATATACATGTCTATCTATTTACACATACATCATATATGGATATGCATATATGTAGAGTGTTCCAAGGCTGTTTGGTATTGTGGATAGAGAGCTGGCTTCAGAGTCAGGAAAACCTGGATTCAAGCCCCATCTCTGACATGGGATGGTATTGTGACCCTAGGCCAGTTCCATAATCTCAGAGCCCCAGGCAGCCTCTAAATTGTAGAGTTGTTACAAATCTGCATTGGTAGTGGGAGTTTCCATATGCAGAGGCATTCCCTAAACTAATGAAATCACAGAATTAGACCAGAGTGAGAAGTGCATTGGAGAGTGGAATGGACAGAGGGCTGGCCCTGGTCAAGTCCAGAAGATTCGGGTCTCACAGAGGTTTGGACCTCTTTTTTGGTTGGATGATCACTGAGGTCCCTTTGAATTGTGGATCTCTGACCTAGGTGAGAATCCTAACTTTACTCCGTACTACCTGTGTGATCTTAAGCAAGCCTCCTCTGTGCTCCATTTTCTCCATCTGTAAAATATGGGCATCGGAATAGAGGATGGCTAAGGTTCACGTCTCATCTTTTGCTATTTCTCTTAGAAGATTTTATCTTGAAAGAAGAAAAAAAGAGAAGATCCAGAAATAATACTTCATAATCAAGGCAAATCCAGAGCTGATATTTAAAAAGATAAGCAAAGTAAGTGATATGGTTTCAAGAGAAAAGGCAACATTACTATCTCCTCTAATGAGAATGGGAGCTCCTTGAAAGAAAGTCTATCTTATTCTATTATTAATATCCCACTCATGACTCAGCATGGTACTTGGGACACTCAGGAATTTGAACTTATGATTTCACTAGTATGGGAAATGCCTGGGTGGGAAAATTCCATTTACCAATACGAGTTGACATATTGTCTGCATGTTTCAGTCTTAGAAAGTTGTCTGGCTTTGTTTTTTGGTTTTTTTTGCTTTTTGGAGGGCAGTTAGGGTTAAGTGACTTGCCCAAGGTCACACGACTAGGTTTTTGTGGTAAGTGTCTGAGGCTGGATTTGAACTCAGGTACTCCTGACTCCAGGGCCGGTGCTCTATTCACTGCACCACCTAGCTGCCCCCTTAATAAAGTTTTAATAAATGTTTTTCCGTTAATACATTAGTTCAGTTAGTCAGATAACAATGACTGATCAAATGAGATAACATATATTGTGCTTTGCAAACCCTAAAGGGATAGATAATGCTAGCTTTTATTATGTTAAGTACCAGGGGTACAAAGGCAAAAATGAAATACTTTTGTCTTCAAGGAAGTGAGGGAGACAAAATTTATATGAGTATCTACCAAATACAAAGATTCAGGATGTATACAAATTAAAAAGAAAGGCACACCAAAGACACACCAAGAAAAGGTAATGGTGGGTGCAATTATTTTGGGGTGCTCTAAGAACTTCGTGATATATTTATATTTAATTATATTATTATCAAATGAGATGACATATATGCTGTGCTTTGCAAGCGCTAAAGTGATATATAAATGCTAGCTTTTATTATATCATCTTCAATAAGCACTGATTAAGTACTTACTGTGTGCCAAGCACAATTCTAAACACTGAGGATACAAAGAAAGGAGGGGGAAAGACAATGTCTGCCTTTTCAGGGCTCATATTCTAACGAGGGACTCAACATTCATGCAACTACCTACATACAAGATATGGATCTTGTTTAGTTGTAATCGGGGGAAATCACTTGTACTGAGTGGGGTGAGAGAAGTCTACTGCTATGAACCTCGAATTTTTTTAAATGGATTTTCGTGTGACCATGAAAATAATTTCTTTACCTTACTATAAGGTAGGGTATAGTGTCAATGCAATTTCTATATTACCATTACATAAGGCTAAACTCTAACTAGGGTTTTGGTCATTAAGTATCTTCAGGAAATGTGTATGTGTGTGTGTGTGTATGTATCATGTATATATGTGTATATATATGTGCAATGCATACATGAATTTGCACAACACACACATACGCATACATATGCATTAACGCATACATGTGTCTATTTTTTATACATACTCATTCACATGTGTGTATATATTTGCATATTTATGCTTTATTTAGAGCATTATAGAGACACAGAATCAGTCTAGGTAATACCATTCCTCCCAAACCCCACCCTAAAAGGTACCTTGTTTTTCTGTAATCTAAAGATTCCATTATGTCCATGATTATTACCTGCTCCCATAAATGATGCAGAGTGAACAACAGATTTTGGAGACTTTGGAAAATTAATGGTGAAGAGAGCAAGAGCAAGGTATTTTCTCGGTATGGAGTAGCTTCCTCTCTACAAATGTCTCCCTTTGATGCTTCACTATGGCACATTAGGGATTTGATTGTCGCTAACAGTGGCTACCAGGTTCTCTCCCTGATACAGTGCCTTAAAAAGACAAAATGGCCCTTAGTCCTGTGAATGCAAAAAGGACCCGGCGATACTAAGATCACAAAGTTCTTAGAGCACCCCAAAGTAATTGCACCCACCATTCCCTTTCCTTGGCGTGTCTTTGGTGTGCCTCTATTGTCATTTTGTGTACATACTGGATAGTTGTATTTGGTAGATACTCATATAAATGTTGTCTCTCTCATTTCCTTGAAGACAAAAGTATTTTGTTTTTGTCTTTGTACCCCTGGTACTCAGTAGAGCAATTGGCATATAGTAGTTGCTTTAATGAATGGCTGTTGAAATGTTGTGAAAAGAGCATTGGCTTAGACTCAGAGAGTCAGAATTGAAATACTACCCTCATTTACCAGCCCTGTGCCCTAGGGAAATAATTTAATCTCTCTGTGCCTCAGTTTCCTCATTAGTGAAATAACAGCCAGACTAGACAGCCTCTAATGTCCTTCCTATGATCCTATGATTGTTGACTGGTCTCATGTAAAAACCAGGAAGTTGGGACATGACTCTAATAAGTATTAATTCTGCTATAGTACAATTAAACTGGTGTCTAGGTGAGTCAGTGCCAACCCTGGGATAAAGTGCCAATCCTGAAGTCAGGAAGAACTGAGTTCAAATCCAGCCTCAGACACTTACAAGCTGTGTGACCCTGGGCAAGTCACTTAAACCCAGTCTGCCTCAGTTTTATCATCTACAAAATGGGACAAACCACTCTAATGTCTTTGTCAAGAAAAGCCCAAATGGGGTCATGAAGAGTTAGACATGACTGAAAGGACTGAACAATGACAACAGAATTAAACCATAGGTATACTGGCATCTGTGCTACAAATAAAACGAAGTTGCAACCAAATGGAATTTTGTACTTTTCTCTTTTGCCCCCAGTGAAAGATTTATAGAAGGACACAACCAGGAATTCCACAGAATGAGAAGGTTTTCAATACTTGCAATGTGCACCACCAGAGAGAGTACTCCGTTGATGAGGTCATCACTCCATCCAAGCATTAACATATGGAAAAACTAATTCCCTTCCAGATTTGATTTCTAGAGCTGTTTTTATTATAATTATACCAACATGAAACTGGCCTTAAATGAAGAGGGAGGAGGGAGAGACAAAACACTGATAGCCTTTTGTGAAAAATTCCCAAATAGCCAGTTTTATCCTTGATGTAATTCAATAGCCCCACCTATTTTTTCCAGTTCATTTCTCTCTTTCATTAAAAATGGAAGATTCAGCCATGTTCCAGAAAAACAGTCTTATCATTTTTCCATCTGTGAAAACCTAATGTGCTTGACACTGGATTTAAACCATCATGGAAGCAATGAAGTGAATGCTGCATGAAGTAACAAGCTTTTTTCCTAAGAAAAAGATAGGTGGAGGTGGAGCCAAGATGGCAGCTTAGAAGCAGGAAAACTCTGTGAGCTCCCCATAACTACCTTAAATACCTATAAAATGTGACTCTAAACAGATTTTTAGAGCTACAGAAGCCATAAAGTGACAGAGAGAAATAACTCTCCCACTGAAGGCAGCCCAGCAGGCAGACAGAAAGGATTCATCACAGCACACTGGGAACCAAGTCCAGCCCCATGTGAGCCCGCAGTTTTAGCCCCGGGGTGGCCCTGACCAGCAGTGGCTGGAGAGGACTTTGGGAGAGTGGATCACTACCAGCTGTGGCAGTGTCCTGAAATATGAACCCATAAATGCCGAATACAAAGTAAAAGGTCAATGGAACTCTGTTGGAACTGGGGGAGGGGAAATGGAGTGCAGTCCAGCCTCTGCCCCCCGGAGCAAGAAGCAGCAGAGACACAGTGGCCATGCAGCCACCTCCATGTAGCTGCTTTAGAGATCCTGGTCTGTAGATTGTAGGGGGGGGGCAAGTGACCATTCAGAGGGGTAATTGTTCTTATTTTAACCTGCTTGGATCTCAACTGCATTCTTGTGTGGTGGTCCTGTGGTTTGTGACTAGTGAACCAGAGTTGGTAGGAGCGATAGAGACAGTACCCTCCTAATAGCTCCAGCAGCTGTGAAAATCCCAGCAATTTGGGACAAAGCTCTCCCCTCTAGAAGCAGAGTTATACTGTGGCAAAGAGCTCAAAAGTCAAATAATTGAGTGGCAACATGAGCAAGCAAAGGAAGCAAAGCAAGCACAGCAATCCAACTTTAGATTTCTTTTTTTGGGAACAAAAAGAATCAAAGAATGGAATGGGAGGAAGACAATGAAGTCAGAACTCCTGCACCAAAAGGTCCCAAGAAAAATATGAATTGGTTAAAGGCCATGGAGGAGCTCAAGAAGGATTTTGAAAACCAAGTAAGAGAAGTAGAGGAAAAATTGGGAAGAGAAATGAGAATGATGCAAGAAAATCATGAAAAGTACATCAACAGCTTGACTGTTAAGGTTGCTACCTTAAAAATGGACTAAACCAAAGGGCAAAAGAGGGCCAAAAAGCCATTGAGGAGAAGAATGCCTTAAAAAGTCAAATTTGCCAGATGGAAAAAGAATTTCAAAAGCTCACTGAAGAGAATAATTCCTTCAGAATTAGATTGGAACAAATGAAAGCTAATGACTTTATGAGAAATCAAGATACTATTAAACAGATCCAAACAAATGAAAAAATAGAAGGCAATGTGAAATATCTCATTGAAAAAAAACACTGACTTGGAAAATAGATCCAGGAGAGATCATTTAAAAATTA
>JAQQSW010020403.1:0-10861 GCA_028646575.1 Pseudocheirus occidentalis | reverse complement strand
CAGGTTCAGAATAGAATTTCCTCTTATTGATTCCATCATCTTTTGAAGAAAGGAATTATTATTAAGACAAGTAAATAAAGTATTAACTGCTTTGCATTTGACAGAGATAAAGAGTTCTAGCAGATGTCTACATGAATGAAATACTTTATCATTACTATGCCAGGTTTGTGATCTATTTCCTGAACTCTTCATCTACTTCCTTCTGTCCAGGTGATCTACAGAATTCTGACTGAAATATCATTTCTGCTTATAATGATCATCACAAAAAATTTCAATAATATATTGGCCTCCTTGTTCTGGGACCCCTTCACATAACTCTACTGTATTATGTAATGCTATCAAATCCGTGACATATGATATACATTTGTTGACACATGGCATAGATGATATTCTATTGATAATATTTTACTCTACCATTACCATGTACTTCCTTTTCTGTTTAAAGCCTTTTTGATTCTTTTGCAAGACATTGTTGACACAGCCCTTATCAGGCATACTCCATCCCAGCGTATTATGACTGTCATTCACTCCCATTCTCAGATACCAGGCGTTCATTTCCCAAGTCTACATTTCTCTTCTAATGCCCTAGTGGGCACTGGGCATACCACCTTTACTCCCAAGAGCTTTAGTCATAACTTTAGTCATATGGTCTTGGTCATAACTTTGGCAATGCTTTCTTTTTTTTGGGGGGGGGGAAGGTAATCAGGGTTAAGTGACTTGCCCAGGGTCACACAACTACTAAGTATCAAGTGTCTAAGGCCACATGTGGATTCAGGTGATTCGAAGGCCAACGCTCTAACCACTGCACAAGCTAGCTTCCCCTTGGCAATACTTTCTTGATTCCTTAAAGCAAGTCACGTAGTCATGTAAAAGCATAATTGATTAGTAGCTATGGATAGAGCACTGAGCCTGGAGTCAGGAAGACCTGAGTTCAAATTTGACCTCAGAGGTCCTCATTGTATGACCCTGGCAAATCACCCCCATTTGTTTCCGTTTCCTCTACTATAAAAGGGGAGCCATGAATAGCATTTACCTCCCAGAGCATTTTGTGAGGACAAAATGAGATATTTAAGCACTTTGCACAGCGTGTGGTACAAATGTAGATACTTTCAAAATGTTTATTTTGTTCCGACCTTCCTTCCTTTTGGGAAAGTTTTCCTTCATGTAATAAAAGTTATCAGGATGTTTTCTGCCACATCTTGTATACACACCCTCCAGATACGTTTGGTTGTTCTTGAATCATTTCAATTATGTCTAGCTCTCTGTGACTCCATTTGGGGGGTTTTCTTGGCAAAGATACAACAGCTGCCATTTCTTTCTCCAGCTCATTCTATAGATGAGGAAACTGAGGCAAATAAGAATAAGTGCCTTGCCCAGGGTCGCATAGCTATAAAGTGTCTGAGGCCAGATTTGAACTCATGAAGACAAGTCTTCCTGATTCTAAGCCCAGTGCTCCATCCACTGCACCACTGTGCTGCCCTAGAATTCTTTTATCATGTATGTTAAAAACCTTGCGGCAGAGATTCTACTCCTCTGGTTTTTTCTCTAAACCTTAGGGAATGATTTGTTACCAAACAGCACCCATGAGTCTACATGTTGATTATTTCAAGCAACCCAGTTAGTCAGTTAATGACTGCTTTGTGCCAGGCACAGTGCTAAGTACTGGGATGCAAAGAAAGGCAAAAGACAGGCTCTGTTCTTGTGCTCCCCACTGACTTAATTTCCTCCCCTTCAGGGATATGCCATGTCATGTTTAATTAATCAATAAAAATTTATTAAGCGCCTATTGTATGTCAGACACAATACTAAGAAATAAGGATACTCAAACCTGAGAAAGGTCCTGGCTGTAACTACCTTACATACATGAAGGGATAAAGCTTGGTCACAGATAAGTAAATACATGATATTCACAAAATTAATACAAAATAAGTTCATAGGGAGGGGAGAATAACAACCAAGAAATTAGGAAAGATCTCTTCAAGGAGAGAGGAAGTGTTTGAACTGAGCCCTGAAGGGACCTATAGTTACAAGATGAAGAGGAAGAAAATTCCAGTTATGAACATTATAACATAAGTTCCCAAAGTGGGTGATACCAATCCCTGGGGACACTGGAACAATCAAGAGGGTGGTAGTAGCCTTGGTACAAATGGGGGCATTGAATAAAGATGAAGGTGCAGCAGAAGCATAAGGAAAGAGAAGAGAAGAAATTTTTGAAAACCATTCATACATGTTTTATCTGTTGTGCAGCAGAGTTAAAGTCATGGTGATTACATTATTTTCCAAATAAACATACAAAACACAGTTATCGCTGATCAGCGGTCAAGTCCACTAACAAGTCTTAATAAGCAAGAGTTGGCAGGCAAACATGTCACATATTGTTGAGAAATCCAGCGTGCACCAGCAGGAATATGTGCATGTAATGACTCGTTTACAATACTGTATACAGTTACATATATAATACATATTTTATTTATATATATTTATGTCTGTATATATGTGTGTCTGTGTCTGTGTATGTGTGTGTATACAAATGCATTTCTGAGTTTCTAAACTTTTTCTGTGTTGTCTTGCTGGCCTTCAAGTTTTGTGGCTTCCACAAAACTCCAAGCACAAAACTCCAAAAAGAATCCCATTTAATTTTTTATGCTGACCAGTTATATATTGAAACTGCAATGGGGAAAGTCATGATGTGGCGAGGGATGACTATACCTTTTTCTCCAGTGTAAAGTGTTTCTGGGGGCAAGGATTAAGGTCTTATATAACAGGGAACAGAAATGTCAGTCTGAGTCCTTTGGAGCTTCTCAGCCTCACTTAGTATCTACATACACATACACACACACATATGGTATTATATATCTTTGTGTATGTATGTTTACATCTCCATAGCTAGAATAAAAATTCTTTAAAATCAGGGGTTACTTCCCTTTTGTCTTTGTATTTCCAACACCAGACACAAGGTAAGTGAGACAATAAATGCCTGCAGACTTTACTGTGAAAGGTTTCAAAAACCTAAAGGAGATGTTTTTATTTTATCCAAAAACAAGAGGAAGTTTCTGAAGTTTCTTGAGAAGTGAACTGGTGTTGTCAATGAAACTGAACCCCAGGATTAGACACCAAGAACAGGATGTATGTGCTCTGAGCAAATCACTTTTGATAGAGTTGCTTTAGCATTACATTTGCAAGAATAAGCTCACATTGTAGTTAACTGTTCATGCTAGCCACGGAGGTAATGAAATATTGTTAAGTTGTCATTGTTAAGCTTATAGACTTTTTTAATGACACTGCAACATTATGAAATCCAATGTAAATCTCCAAAAAGAGGATATTTCTAGCACTGGTGAGAAAATTTTATTTTGAAGTGGTGATAGATAACACTACAGAAGATTGTTTTTTTTTTTCTCCCAGAAGTATGACTGACTGCTTTCAAGTTTATCTAGGGGCTGCACTTGCTCCTTCCTCACTGATAAAACATCTACAAATAATTAAATTCAATTCACTGTTGTATAACCAAATTGTAGCTACATACCTGCTTCACAAAATTCTTAGTATGAGCAGGTGTAGATCTAGCATGCTATTTTCGTGACTCTAGTCTCCCAATTATAGTTTCTTACTTGGGAATGCTGAGCATTTCAAAATTCAATTTAAATCCCAAAATCATGACTACAAATTCAATTATCATGGCAATTCAGGAGACTAAAAAGAGCGTTAAAGAAATAAAAATTGTCAAAGATTTAGTTTTTCAATACCAATTCTAAGGTATTAATTTTGACACTAGAGGGAGCTCTTGCAGTCCTCAGCATTATACAATCTGATGAGACTAAACCAGCTCTATTAAGTCAGGCTGTAGGCAGTGCCAAATCACAAAAACATTAAAGTTCCAATGAATGTAATTATCAATGAATACAGTCATCTCAACAATGTCCTCTAGAAGACAATAGCCCATAATCTATCAGTTCATCCTCTGAATAATGACAAATCTCATCTTTTATTCCTGTGAATATAGTATAAGAATCATGTAAGCAAAGAATTAGGATTGCTTTAAATCAACAAGTCAATATTTCTAGAGACTGAAATGTTTTCAGACAGCAGAATGTAAACTTCAACTAGGTATTTTTCCTTAATTGTAATAGCAAGGGAATAGGATGCTGTTTTTTTTAAACAAACGTTACTTTTATATTTAAACAATTTCTAAAGCACAATCTCAACCACATCATCTACCAAATTAAAGATGTGATCACTCACAAGAACAAGATTCTTTTCTGGCCTGAAACATTTTAACAATATTTCATATCTGCCAGTTAAAAAGCTAAGCATTACCAGGGAATCTCATTGGCCTACCTGTGCCAGATCTTATTTTATATTATAAAGCAGCAATTACCAAAATTACTTGGTACTGGCTAAGAAATAGAATGGTGGCTCAGTGGAATGTTAGGTACACAAGACACAACAATGACTATAGTAATGTACTATTTGATAAATCCAAAGACTCCAACTTCTGGGTTAAGAACTCACTATTTAACAAAACTGCTAGGAAAACTGGAAAACAGTATGGCAGAAACTAGTCATAGACCAGCAACTTACACCTTATACCAAGATAAAGCCAAAATGGGTACATGATTTAGATATAAAGACTGATACTGTAAGCAAACTAGGAGAACAAGAAATAGTTTACCTGTCAAATCTATGAAGTAAGGAAGACTTTATAACTAAATAAGAGATAAAGAACATTATGAAATGCAAAATAGATGCTTTTTATTACATCAAACTGAAAAGTTTTTGCACAAAGCCAATGCAACCAAGATTAGGAGGGAAGCAGAAAACTGGGAAAGAATTTTTATAACCAGTGTGTCTGATAAAGTGTCATTTCTAAAATATATAGATAACTGAGTCAAATTTATAAGAATACAACCCATTCCCCAAATGACAAATGGTCAAAGGATATGAAAAGGCAGTTTTCAGACGAAGAAATTAAATTTATCTATAGTCATATAAAAAATGCTCTAAAGCAGTATTGATTAGAGAAACAGAAATTAAAACAACTCTGATGTACCACATCACACCTATCAGATTGGCTAACAAGACAAAACAGGAAAATGATAATTGTGGGAAAACTGGAACACTGATGCATTATTGGTGGAGTTGTGAACTGATCCAACCATTTTGGAAAGCAGTTTGGAACTATGATATAAAATTGTGCATATCTTTTGACTCAGCAATACCACTTCTAGGGCTGTATCCCAAAGAGACCATAAAAACAGGAGAACCCACATGTACAAAAATATCTATTGCAGTTCTTTTTGTTGTGGGAAAGGATTAGAAATTGAAGGGACATTCATCAATTGGGGAATGGCTGAACAAGTTGTGGTATATGAATGTAATGCAATATTAATGTGCTATAAGAAATGATGAACAGGCAGACCTCAGGAAAATCTGAAAAGACTTATATGAACTGATGCAGATGCAATGTCCAGGAGGACATTGTACACAGTAACAGTCACACTGTGCAATGATCCACTTTGATAAACTTAGCTCTTCTCAGCAATGCAAGGTTGTAAGACAACTCTAAAAGACTCAATGGAAAATGCTATCCACAGCCCAAGAAAGAACTCTGGAGTCTGACTGCAGATGGAAACATTCTATTTGCTCTCCTTTTCTTTTGTTGTTTTGTTTCTTCTTTCTTGTTGTTCCTCCCATTAGTTCTAATTCTTCTTTACATCATGACTAATGTGAAAATGTTTAATATTAGATTGCATGCTGTCTTGGGGAGGGGGGAGGACAGGGAGAGGGAGAAAATTTAAAACTCAAAATTTTATGAAAGTGAATGTTGAAAACTAAAAATTAATTGTAAAGTAAAATTCTATACTGGTAGATAATCATGGTACAGAACTGTATCTGGGTAATCTGTATATTTCAATGAACCACAGCTCTGACAAATACTGTTAAAACAGCAAGGTTCTGAGGACAGACACAGGGGTAAATTGTGTATGTATCCATTATCTGAAGAGCACCTAAGTATATGTATTGATCAGACAGATAAATACACATATGTATATACACCTGTATGTATGGAGATAATCTCACTGAAGGTGGATATACATAGATAGATAGTGTAAGCACAAGCAAAGTAGGATTTTTTGTTGTTTTTCTTTTGGAGTTCAGTTTCCCAGCCCTACACTAAATTGTAAATATCTGAAGGGTTTATCTCCTTTGGACCCTGTTAATCCACAGTTGTAACACATTAGGTGTTGAGTCAAGTGGGTTTTTGTACCTTATGGCTCTGAGCCAATCGGGTATTGAGCTTCAGCACCCTTAACATGGGTTCTTGTGCCTTTCTCATGAGCTAAGACATGGAGCAGGAGCTGCCTGCATGTGAATCCAGGCAGGAGCTGGGAGCTATGGGCCCACAGACCTGCAAGGGGAGGAACCCTGGAGTTTGGGACTTGGCCCCAAATTAAGATGGAGGCTTTGCAGCAAGGCACATCAGTGAACATGCCTTCTTACCCCGCCCCCCCATGGTTTGGGACCCAGGGAGGTGGAGTTGTCTATGATGGGAGTGGGGAGGTGTCAAAACCCCCAGGGACCCATCCTGTTAGCTTTGTCACTCACTGCCTCTCAGGACTTGAAAGCCAGGGCTACAGCAGTGTTAAGATTTGAACTCTGGCTCAGTCGAGCATGTGTGCACCTTAGAGTGCCAGGTGGGAGCCTGTAACAACAAGAACTTAAGGGTTTCTCATGCTTTTTAATGTTCCAAGTAACCTGTAAAGGAGTACTGATGAATTATTTAACGCTAATAATCTTGAAGATAGATATATGAAGAAATAGACCAGCTTGATAGAAGCATATATACTTGGAAGATTTTTCTTTCTTTGGATGCTTACTAAAGATAAGAGGTTCTCTCTCTCTCTCCCTCCCTGTATGTGTGTGTGTGGGTGTTGTGTTCCTTAACAGTGTTGTGATATCTATGAAAGGACACACCCCCAATAAAACTTTCAGGATTTGGAGACTCTATTTTGATTGAGGGGACTGTAACCTATTGCAACCTAGGGGTGGAGTATGTTGTGTTCTCTGCTAACCCTGGGTATGTGTTGTGCTAGGAAGACCCTGACCTGGGACCCCTGATTGTATAAACAGCATTTTGGATAGCATCTGAGTAAGGAGGAGCTAGCTGCTTACTCCCCAAAGATTTTTACCCCAAAAGAATGTATTAGGTGAGGAGGTATCCTACATTAGATATGTGTTGTGTGCCATGTTACATACTGAGTACTATGCTACATAATGAATGAAATGTTTTGTTTAAGGCTATGTGGCCAGCATAGTAATGTTGTTATGTTGTTATTAATTGTAAATGCTTTAGTTTCTTGAATAAGGTTTAGTTTTGAATAGAGTATTCATTATACCTTGCAATCAGACCCTTAAAATTATTCAAAGCAGCAAACTTCAAGTGCACTGTGTTGATTGGGGTGACAGATAGAAAGGTAGATAGGTAGATAGATAGATAGATAGATAGACAGAGAGATAGACAAATATCTAACAATCAGTGAGAATTAGATTAATATTAGGTAACTATCTATCTGTATGTTAAGTATATATATATATATATATATTCAATTTTATGCTTTTCAGATTTTTGAGCTACTGAAACCCAATTTGACTGGTTATACTCTCAACCCCCAGGACTGTAGATATGCTAAGACTCAACTAACTCAGAGAGCAAGTGTCCCCACCGACCCAGCCAGCTGCTTTTATGCTGTGGCACAATTTGAGTTCAGTTTCCTGGCTCCTTACCTCTTATTCTTCATTCTTTATTGGGCAATTGAGAAAATACCCACATTTCAGTGGTTCACACAATCCCCACTTGTGATCCAGCAGTTTCCTCTTAGCATCATGTCAGTTCCTTGTCTAAAAACCCTCTAAGTACTGTTGGGTCTTTGGTGGCAGTATACACTTTTGTGCTGCTCATGAAATTAAAGGCAAGAGGGCCACACTCCCATGCTGTTTCCTCTTTGCATCTATTTTCCTTCTATAACTACTGTCCCTCTAGCAGTGAAACTTTGGGAGAACAATTCCCTCCTTGTTTGCACTGAACAGACAGATGCCAGCATGTGCAGATCTAGGATTTGCATGCTAGAGGAAAATCAACTGTGAGAGCACTGAGAAAGCTAGTCAAGGTACCTGAAAGAGGACAAGATGCCAAAAGCATGGGGTGGGGGGAAACCTCAGACCTTTATGATACCAAAAAAGGGCAACAAAAAAACAAGTACTGGGACTAATAAGGGAGATAAAAACAATCTCTGCCCTCAAGGACTTTACATTCTAACAGGGGGTTCAATTTGTAAATAGCTAAGTACACATAAAGGAAGATATGAAAGGAAGTTGAGTGTAATAAGACTAGAAAGGCTAGAAAGGAACTTGGAGAGCTCCAACAGGGAAAGCAGCAAACAGACTGCATCAAACCACTTAGGAAGCACTGAAAGTTTGAGAGTCCTGAGCCTGAGCTATTCCTTGAGATCCTGGAACAAGAAATCTACTCAACACCACAAGAAAGCAGCAACAGGACCAGCCTAGACCTTCCCTACAGAAGTGCACAGAGCCTGGTCCGAACATCAAGTCTCAAGGCTGGAGGGATGGACAAATAAACAAACAAAAAGGAATCCCACCATAAAAAGTGATTAGGGTGATAGGATGTTCAAAACACAAGAAAAGAATGACTGCAAAACATCTACAAGCAAAGCCTAAAAAACAAACAAAACCACATGTCTGACACAAGTTCAACTAAAATTCCTGGAAGAATTCAAGCAAGAATTTCAAAAAACAAGTTAAAAATGATGTTGTCAATGAAATGAGAGTACTAGAGGAAAAAATGGAAAAGAAATGATAGCTATGGGAGATAAATGAACAGCTTGGTATAAGAGGTAGGGATCCTTGCTCAAGCAACAAACTCCATGAAATTCAGAATGGACTGAACAGAAGCCACTGATTCCATCAGGCAATAAGAAATATTAAAACAAAGTCAAAAGACTGAAAAAATAGAAGAAAAATGAAGACATCTATCTCATAGCAAAAACTGCTGACCTAGAAAACAAATCAGGGAGACCTTGATTTAAGCTGACTCTACCACAGCTTAATATTGATTTGGAAAGAGCATTTAAATTGGTAAAAACAACCCCCAATCCTTAAAAGCTCTGTAAATGATGTTCCCGTGAGTCTCAGTTTTTCCTCTGTATAGCACTGTAGAGCAGACTAAGCATGGTAATGTTTTCCATTTTATTGTAAATGGAATGACTACGTTTAAGCAGTTATATGATATACTCTTCAATTAGCATTCCTTTCCCTCTGAAGATAACTATTTCAAAATTTAGTTAACAATTAGCATACATACATCAGTCTGTAGACTCATGTCCATAAAGGGAAATAATTAGCAAATTTGTTCATCGTGCTTTGAGCTGTTTACTAGGATCCCTGTGAAGATTAAGAATTTATTTAGTTAATTTATGCCTTCCTTTCATTAAATCTAGTCCTGTCCCAAGCACATAACAAATGGAAGCACAAAACATACAGTCTACTATTTACCTGCACATTAACTAGATGGTTGCAAATTTTTTTTGTTGCTTTTCAATATATTTTTGTCAACTCACTTATAATTTATTTTAGAATAGAGAGCCTCAGAGAACTCTTTGCTGTCCCTATCAATACCAGCCAGCTTGGTATAAGGCCTTAAATAAGAAATCACTTTCACAAAAGCATATGTAGAACCTTGACTCATCAATTTGCTAACTTTTTCAAGAAGTAACATGGGATATTTGGAATAAGAAAATAGATCTGGATTTGAGTCCAGGATCTGATACTTAACAGAGTACTTTAAAATATATTATCTGGTACAGTGGATAGAGTGCCATACCAGGAGTCAGAATGATTCATTTTCCTGAGTTCAAATCTGACCTCAGACACTTACTAGCTGTTTGACACTAAGCAAATCACTTAACCATGTTTGCCTCAGTTTCCTCACGGAGTTATGAAGAGTTGGACACAACTCAAGACTGAACAAAAATCTGATTTTCATACACAACACTCCACTATAGTAGAAAAGAATAGATATTATTCCAATTAAATAAATGAAAAATTACTCAAATTAAATGTTCTTATACAACAGATCATAATCTGTTGAAGTCTGCATTTTTCTTAATATTCCCAATGTAGTTGCTGACAGGGGCAGTTTGGGAAGAGAGGGGAGACAAAACAGAGATTCATTTCATTTAAAAGTTGGCAGTCACAATCACCCTGAGATAGCTCCTGCTTACCTTTCTCTCATGACAAAAGTTTTGGCTTGCTGCCACCCATTCTAGGACACTAAGACACACAGTCTTTCCCCAAACTTCATCCTCAATTCAGTCTTCATTATGAACATACGCTTAATAAAAAATAACAATGAAATTACCTCTGTGTCTTGAATTGGCATTTGCTATTAATTTTTCTTAATATAGCTGCCATTCCTTCACATTAAACAATCTTATAACATCATTAAAATTTCCACATAAATCTTTTGAAGAAAGACTTTTTTGACTGAAATACTGCTGTAGAAATTCACAAATTGTGATTCCCTGAAGCTCATTAGGAAGACATATCATTAATACCTGACAGACATTAATCCTAATATGCTTAACTCAGAACAATGGACAAATTTCATAAAGTTATGAAAATGGAACTATACCTCTAGCCTTATAATCACTTATTTCTCACTAAGAAAAAAATGAGTCTGAGGATTTCATGTCAGCTTAACTGTACGCTATATTAAAAATTAATGAGAAGTTTCTTTATTAACATAAATAATATGATAGTAAAGCATCCCAAAGAACACTGGAAA
>JAQQSW010020402.1:0-10862 GCA_028646575.1 Pseudocheirus occidentalis | reverse complement strand
TGCTTTGCTGCTTCTACACCGCCATCTTGGCTCTGCCCCGATCGAAGAGAATTCTAAAGGACCTATGATTAAAAGTGCTCTCTACCTCTAGAGAAAGAATCGGTGGAATCTGAATGCCAATCAAGGCATACTGTTTGTGTGATTTTTTAAAACTATATTCCTTCTTTTTGTCTGTTTTCTTTAAAAATGTGACTAATATGGAAATATGTTTTACGTGACTGCACATGTATAACCTTTACCAATGTCTTTGCATTCTCAATGAGAGTTGAGGGGTGGTGGGAGAGAATTTAGAACCCATAATTATACAAAAAACCCCAACACATTATAAAACTTGTTTTTACATGTTAGTGGAAAAATAAAATATTAAATATAAGAACTTAAAAAATAAATGTAGTTGTTGAGAGGAAGGAAATATTAGTGTAGTCAGAAATATTTAGGAATGGTTTTATGGTTCTAGTGACACCTGAACTTTGAAAATGAATAGGGTATGATGTGTGTGTGTATGTGTGTGTGTGTGTGTGTGTGTGTGTGTCCATTTCTCATTTAACAGGTCTGGGAACCATTATAACTATTAGACACCAAGGTTGTCTGAAGATTATAGTCCATTTTTTTTTGGAGGGAGGTTGGTTCCGTATTTCTTTTCTCCCTTTAGTAAAGGAGCTTTATTTGAAGTGCATAGTACCCATCTTGTGAATAGTCAGAATGAATGGTACATCTCAGCCATCTACTTCAAAATTGACCATGAACACAGCTGCTCCTTTCTTTTAAAAAGGTAGAAACTTGCTCTTCTCTGTACTGGTCAGAGTGCACCTAGAGTCTTGTTTACATTTCTGAATGCTCTATTTCAGAAGGGATACTGACAAATAGGAACATATTATGAAGAAGGAAGCCAGAATGGAGAAGAAAATAGATTCTGGGTGGTGTGAGAACTATATGAAGGTCCTGGAAATTTACCCTCGAGAAGAGGCAACAGGGGAAATATCATTGTGTAAGTAATTGATGCCATCATAGGAAATATTAGACATATTATGTTTGTAACCAGAGACTAAAAACTAGAGTTCTGTGTGGAAGTTGTGGAGATGCAGGTTAATACTTTCTAACAAAATCTTTGAAAACATTAATAGTCTCACAAATTAGAATGGACTGTCTTGGGAAGGAGTAATTTCCACCCATTCATAGAGATTTGTGAGCAAAGTCTAGGTGGTTAGAAATGATATAGAGGTGGTTTATATTCAGGCAAAGATTTGAGTAAAATAATTCTGATGTTTCTCTTAGCTCAGATATTTTATGATTCTGTGGGAAGGATGTAGAGGGCTCCTAGATATCACTTAATGTTTGGAAAACTGTCTATGGTTCTGACAAACTCTGGTTTCCAAATGTTTTAAGGGCAGGGTCTAACCTAAGAATGAAGAGATGTTCGATGTGCTGATCAAATTGTCCAACATAGCTTGCGCTCAGGGGTTGCACTTAGGTACATGAGAACCTTCAAGGTTTTGGAGGGCACTCTGGGAAGTAAAAAATAGAGTACAAATTTTAAGAGAAGTCATGCTGGTTGTTTTGGCAGCTCCTTGAAAAGTAATCAAGGTTGTGGGACTGTGGACGAAGTTATCTGAGGAGAAAATATCACTTATGTAATAATTTCGTAGGTCATGGTAACAAGGAGGATTTCTTTGTGTCAGCATTATGGGCAAGGATGACGGTAGAGTGAATAGCAGTTAGCTTTCTTCCATGCTGTAGACAAGGAAAGTACCTAGCTAAAAATAACTCAGTTGTATTTTGATGCAATTATAAGCATGCAGAGTTGGAGTGAATCAGGTTAATTTGAGGCAGAGGAAGGTTGGTGATTATTATTAATAACAAATAGACCATCCACAAGTGTGTATAGTATGTTTATTTCTTCATGGGGAGTGATTCTTATAGAGTCATATTCAGAGTTTGAAGGACTTGGGCTTTAACAATATCTAGTTCAAATCTCTCACTTTGTGGTTGAGGAAATCAAGAAGCTAAGTGATATAATCAAGGTCTTACAGTGGTAAATGATGGAGTCAGACATAGGTCTTCTGATTATGAACTCATTGCTATTTCCACCATAATTCTACCATGCCATGTGTGGGAAAGATGTGGCTTCATTAATTGGGAAGCATCTCCAACTTGGACGTTGCTTCTTTTTTATACTGATCCATAAGAAGGAGGTTGGAGGAATTGTATGTTACATATGAATTTCTCTTTGAGGCACCCTGGTGCTGTGACAGTGCTTGGCACCTCTGTAGTGGCATGGGGGTTGTCAGTCTTTGGCATAAGACCCTTCTGGCACATCTAGTGCTACATCTCTGAGGCTGCTACTATCAGAGGCTCTGCCCATTTACATTAGAGCATGTTTGAAAGTGTCATGGACAGAGTATAGTGATGCAACCTTTAATCTCAGAATTTGGAGAGTTCTGAGCTGCAGTAAACTAAGCTGCGTAAGTGTCCACAGTAATTCCAGTACTAATATGGTGATCACCCAGAGACAGGGGCTGACCAGGTTGCCTAAAGAGGAGAGAACTAGCCCAGGTTGCAAACAGCAAATGTTAAAGCTCCCATACTGGTCAATAGTGGGATTGGGCCATTGATTGGTGGCTGCACATTCAGTTTAGGTGATACAAGGATACTCAGTCCAAAAAAAAACCCAAACAAAAAGAAAGTACCACAGAACAAAGAATCCTGTAGTTGGAGGAATCTGTGTAAAACCAATGATTGTCTTGATAACCACAGTCACTTTCTTTTTCAACAGTTATATTTTAACAGTGATCTTGTCACTTTTAGGCTATAGCAAAGGGATCTGGAGATTTCTTTCTAGGGGACACTCTTCCCTCCCAATAGTTTCTGTAAGGCTCCTTTCACATCCTTGTTCCTAAGGCTGTAGATAAGGGGATTGAGCATGGGTGTCACAACACCATAGAGCATGGAAATAATCTTATCCCTGTCCCTGCTGGCTTTGTCCTGGGGCATCATGTACATGGAAATAGCTGTACCATAGAAGATAATTACCACAGTGAGGTGGGAACTACAGGTAGAGAAAGCTTTCTTTCTACCCTCAGCTGAATACATTTGCAGCACAGCCCAAGGATGTGCCTGTAGGAAGCAAGGATAAAAGCAAAAGGTGCCAACAGAGTCAGGGAACTTGTCACCATAATCAACAATTCATAGATCTTCAGATCATTGCAAGCAAGTTTGAGAATGACCAAGAGTTCACAAGAGAAGTGGTTGATGATGTGTTGGCCACAGAACTCTAATGGCATGGTCAGGACTGGGACTACAGTGAGAAGAAAAGCTGAGACCCAGGATGCACCTGCCAGCTGGGCACAGAGCTGGGGACCCATCCTCACTGAGTAGTGTAAAGGGTCACCAATGGCTATGCAGCGGTCATAGGCCATGACAGCCAGCAGGTGGCATTCCACAACTCCCAAGTAGAGGCCAGCACACATCTGTGCCAAGCACTGGCCCAGGGAGATGATGGGAATTCTGACTAAACAGTTAATGATCATCTGAGGGACGCTAGCTGAAGTGTAGCAGATGTCCAGGAAGGACAGGTTGCTGAGGAAGAAATACATGGGTGTGTGGAGCCGTGAATCAGAGTGGATCAACAAGAGAATGAGAATGTTTCCCAGCAAGGTGACAAGATAGGACACCAAGAGCAGGAAGAAGAAGATGATCTAAGCCCTGGGGTACTCTGAAAGGCCAAGGAGAATGAAATAGGTCATGGCTGTGCTGTTTCCTCCATTTTTCCCTTCCATCATTTTACTTCTTTGTTTTTTTTAATCACTGAGTGGAAAAACAAAACAGAATAAGTTTCATTGTACCACAAAGCGCTCTTCCCCTACGTTTTGTACTTTTCATACAAGACCAGCTTAGGTCGATCATTTCACTGTTACACTGCTAAGTCTCTGTGCTTCCTTGAAGTTTCCCACATCTCAGTAGAGTCTTCCTGAGTTGCTGGGGACAGAAAAATTAACCACTTGGAGACCAGTCATCTGGTGACAATCCATTCTTTACTTAATGAGGCTAGTCCTCTAATGATAGATCCCCACTCCATTGTTGAATCTCTGATTGGAAATGTTCTTTCATGACCCCTTTTGGGGTTTTCTTGGTAAAGACACTGGAGTAGTTTACTACTTCCTTCTCCAGCTCATTTTACAGATGAGGAAACTGAGGCAAACAGGGCTAAGTGGACTTGCCCAGGGACCCATAGCTAGTAAGTGTCTAAGGCTGAATTTGAACTTGGAAAGATGAGTGTTCCTGATTCCAAGCCCAGCGCTCTATGCACTGTGTCACTTAGGTGCCCCAAGTGTTAGATTAATCAAAGCAGTGTGAAATTTGTATTTCACCTTGCTGGGTTACAAGGGCAAAGTGATAGATGGTATTACTGAATTTGTGGATGATATGAAGCGGGAATAAACAGCATATCAAACAGCAGAATCACTATCCAAAAATGATTTTGTTTGATGAAATGTATTGAATGATATAAATGTTATAGTGATGCTTTAGTCAATCAACCAATGAGAATTATTCATACCTGTTTTGTGCTGGGTATTGTGCTAAGGGCTGTATGTAAGATAGGGACAGGGATGGGGATTGGACTGATGATTTTATTGCTACAAGGATATCCCAAATGAGTAAACATCTTCTACGTGACAGGTTAGCACCTTTGCAAATGGGAGGTTTAGTGATTTGTTCAATACCAACAACCAGCATGTACATGGAGATAGCTGGACCATAGAAGATATGGTAAAGTGAGGGCTTGACCCAAAGTCTTCCTGGGTCAGGTCGGCTTTCTACCTGGCATTTCTAGATGCCTCTCTGTAAAGCTGCTGGGGCTACAAAGACAAAATAAAACCATTTCTGCCTTCAAGGAGATCATATTTTCTTGGGAAGGACAAATTGCTTAATTATATGTGTGATCTTGGACAGATCACTCTAGGTGTCAGTGACTGCTCTGTGAGGACCCTCCTACTCTAAATCTATGACCCTGTGATTTCGATGGAAATTGGAAATTATGACGACAATAAAAAAGCTACTCATTTGTACATTGCCTTTTACAATTTCAACCCAATTGGGGAGAATGGGGCAGCATGAGAAAAGCCCTGGGATACAAGTCAGGAGCCTCAGCTTCTAACTGCAGTCCCATCACTAATTTGCTCTGTGGCTTTGGGAAAGGCATCCTAACTCTCTGGTCTGGGCTTTTACTAGATGCTCCCTTTAGCTCTAATACTCTATGACACATATGATTCTATCTGAGATGCACCACAGCCTTTGGAGGGAGGGAGCACATGTCTTCTCACCATTGTGCAGATGGGAAAACTGAAGTACACATCTTGCCACTGTGATGTAAGTAGTTTGGTACTTAAAATGCACATCCTACTTAGAGCATCTGCTGTCCTCTTTCCCCCCTTTTCTATTTTCTCAGCTACATGTAGGAAAAGACCTTTGTCCACCTTGACACCACTCACAATCTAGACGGGAAGAAGTTTTCAACTGTCTGTTAAGTAGGATATTTGCCCCAGCATCCAAAGCACTCCCGGTAAAGTGGATGTGAAATGTATCTAGTGTTCAGTGAAATGTATCTCAATCCAGAGCATGGTTACTTCTAGAGAGGGAGGCTGTTCCATTAGACTCCTGAAAGGGAAGTGATTCATTTGAAAAGATTAATCCCTTGGATGGGCTTTTTTGGAAAGGCCCTGAAATTGTAAGGCACAGCCTCCTCATCTCTTGAGGAAGCTAGATGGTGCAACAGTGGATTATGTTAAACCTGGAGTCAGGACAACCTGAGTTCAAATCCAGCCTCAGACACTTACCAGCTCTGCCACCCTCAGCAAGTTACTCAGCCTTCAGCTAAGCTTCCTCCCAGATCTCTACAACTATGATCCTCTGATTCTCTACATTACAGGCAAACAGATACCGGCTCTGGAAAAATTTAAGGAAGCCGAGCTGGGGAGAAGGATGGATGCCTCACAAGAGAGTGAGCTCTCTGCCCTCAGAGATTTTCCCCAAAGTGCAACTGTCATCAAGTTGAGGATGGCTTCCTTAAGGAGAGGCATTTGTGTCTAGTGGTAGCCATTTCCAGGGCTGCAGGGCTGGGCATGGGAAGTGGGGAGGAAAGAAAAAAAATATGTGACAATTTTGTTGTATGTTTGAAAGGAATAGCATAGTGCTACTGTGCATAGTAAAAATAGCTGTGCATAGTAAACTTGCAGTTTCATGTGCAATCATCTTTTTTAGTGTCCTGTGTTATGGAAATGTTTGTTTTATTCCATTAATTAAAAAAAAATACAGGCATGGAGTAGTTGTCATCAGGCAACCTGACTCCTTCCATCCAGTTTGTTTTCTGAACCTGATTCATAGTCCCTCAGGCTAGGAGGAATTCGGATGTACCATAAATTCAGGGGAAGAGATATTTCAGACTGGATAGGAATTTCATAGATAAACAAAGGGAGGGGAGATGTCCCAGGGAAGTCTGAGGGTATAGGCTCTTGTCCTTGGTCTCTTTCCCAGCAGATGACATCACAGGATCACAGATAAGAGCACCAGAGATTCAGAGCTTGGAGGGACCTAATAGGTCATCTAGCCCATGTCCTTTATTCAGAGGAAATTTCATTTGCATGAGGAAACTGAGGCCCAGGGTCACATGGGTAAGTGTCAGATCCAAGATTCAAACTGAGGTCCATTGACCATAAATCCAGGACCTTTTCTAGCACATCCCAGCCCTAACTATAATTTACGGATTCATAAAATTGGATCCACCGAAGGATGGTCATACCTGTACTACTCCTTGTACCTTCCTGAAAACCTCTGTGCAGAGAGTACGTGCCTTATGAGGAAGGCTGCTCCTCAGCTATGCTTCCTTGAGAGCTTTTCTACTGAAAAGCTTCTATTTGCTTCCCTATAACTTAGAGACTCAAAGGATCAAGATTCTAGATTGTTGGACAGAAACTTAGAGTCCCTATCATGTAATCTCATTTTGTAGATTTGGAAACTGAGGAAAAGAGACTCCAGGTAACTTGCCCAAAGTCATAAAGATAGCAGAGATCAAAGGGAGGAAATGAACCAGGGTCTTCGTTCTTCACACCCCCTGTTCCTGCCACTGTGCCGGTTCTGAATTCTCCTTGTGAGAGTTGAGCAGAACTGTCCTAATTCCTCTTCCATGTGACACCCCTTCAGAAAATAGGTCACTCTCTGTGATGGTGCATGCCTTGGTCTTCTCTTCTCCATGCTCAGTCTTTCATTCTACCATCCAATCCTGCTGATGCTTGGTTGCTGGTGCATGGTGAGCTCCATCATCTTCCTACCCACTCTCTTGGATGTGCTAAAGCTTCTTCAAGGTCCTCTGACCATGTGCAACAATGAATCACACTCACTAAACAATTCTACGAATCATCCTGAATCAGTTCATTTGATTGAATCAGACAGCTGAGTCTGTGGTGGGGTAAACCAAACATATTTAAATCAGATTGGATCAAAGGAGTCGCCTGATTGTCACCAGTTGGACATTCCTGGATTGGACCCTACCTCCTCAGACTGTTTGACAGATCTGATAATTATGACTTCTTGGAGAGGGAGGGGATGGAAGCAGTCAGGTTTTAGACCTGCAACCCCAGCCCGATTTTTTTTTTGAGTCAGTGGGTCTTAGTTGTTAGAATGGTATTAGGTATGGTATTAGGTACTTGGTATTAGGATGATTTGTTCTAATCTTGCCTTCCACTTTTACTGGTTATGTGTTATTAGGAAAATTAGGAATTCTTTGAAACTCAATTTTTCTCACCTATAAAATTGCCATCATAGGATTACTACAAGACTGAAATGAAACAATCAGTACAGCCAGGCCAGAAGTCCTAGCTTGGCCAATGACTTGTGTCACCAAAGTCAAACCATTTCAGCTCTCTAGTTTCTATGAAAGGCCGACTGAAGTAGGCATCTTCCAAAGATACAACACAGGGCTTATCCTTTATGTTGTACATTTGTAGGTTTCTTCCAGCTCTGACATTCTGACACTACCATGCCATCATGCCTCTGAGGTCCTCCATCTGTATGACCTTGTACTAATCACTTAATCACCCTGAGACTGCTTCCTCATGTGGAAATGAGGTTATTTGACTGTATGGCTTCTGAGCTTGCTTGCAGCTTTAGATCTATGGTCCTACAATTATGTATTTTAAAAATCTTTCAGCTTTGACATTCTATGTTCTAGAGCAGCGGTTCTCAACCTATGGGTCACGCCCCATTTGGGGTCTAACAACCCTTTTACAGGGGTTACAGGGGTCCCCTAAGACCATCAGAAAACACTTATTTCCAATGTTCTTAGGAACTGAGACACCACTTCTCTATCCATCTCCAGGTGTGTTTGCCCACATGCAGATATGCCCACATATGAGTATCAAAGAGTTGCGACATTAGGAAAGTTGAGAACCACTGCTCTCAGCTCTTCTGTGTGACACACTGAATGGAGCCCTTGACTTGGAGTCAGAAAAACCTGAATTTGCATGCTGATTCAGACACTTACTAGCTGGGTGACTCTAGACAAATCACATACTCTCTCCGATCCTCCTTTTCCTTATCTACAAAATGAGCAAAATTGTGGCACCCCCCTCCCAGGATTGTGTGAAAATAAAATGTAATGATAAATACAAAGTTCTTTGCAAACCCTAGGGTGCTGCCTAACTGTTAGCTGCATTCTTATTCTTATTCTAAAATAATTTCCAACTCTGCCACTTTTTGTCCCAACATTTTATATTCTAAGTTACTTTTTACCTGTGATATTATTTCATGAAGATAAATCCTCCAAGAATATCTGGCTGTTTCACAACTTCCCCTCTTATGTGTCCATCCAGAGACCTTTATATCCTTCTGCACTCCACAGCCTCTCACTCCTTGTTTCTCTGGTTTGCTCAAATGTTTGGGAAGAAGGAGGTGGGAATTTGGAGGAGAGATTCTGAAAGCTGGCCCTATTTCCATACCCTTGCCCCTTACCTCTGATCCATAAATCTGTTTTTCACCAAGTCCCCCATGAACATATACCCACAACAGAAAGTCTTCTCCAAGGATGTTTAGCCCATCTTTCCCAGTGGCATAACAGGAGGCTTCAGAACAAGTAACCCAATCTTTCAAATGTAAATAAGTTTGGAAAGTTGGATTTCCTAACTTCCCCAAGGCCAAGCTCTCTCTCTTTCTCTCTAACCACTCTTTTCCAGTCCCTGACACAGTCACAGGGGAATCCCATTACAATAAAGAGCTGGCAATGGGAATGAGTCAAAAAGAGGAAGAATAATAATTGAAGGAGAAAAAAAATTGGCCTTTACCTCTTCTTTTTATTTCCTCCAGGGGCTGCAGGAGGAGTCCTCCAAGGGACAGAGTGCTCATTAAAATGAGTGGAAAATGGCTTGGGAATCAGAAGTAAACTTTCTGACTCACTTAGAGTCATTAATGGGGAGTTTATCAAGATGTAGTTATTGAATCCACTCAGAAAATTAAGTGATTAAACTACTGGTAAAAGACCTTATGACAGGGGAAGAGAGTGTGTATGTGTGTGTGTGTGTGTGTGTGTGTGTGTGTGTGTGTGTGTGTGGTGTGTGAGAGAGAGACAGAGATAGAAAGACAGAGAGAGAGACAGACAGAGAGAGACACAGAGAGAGAGAGAGAGAGAGAGAGAGAGAGAGAGAGAGAGAGAGAGAGAGAGAGAAAGAGAGAGAGAGAGGCACCATGCTATAGGAGAATAGTTCATCAGTGTGATCAATTCCATCATGGAATACTGAATTACAGAGTGGGAGGGGTTTTTAGAACACAGAATATGGCAGGACTGGGCAGGACTTTTAAAGATTTTCTGGTCCACAACTCTAATTTTACCTAAAATAGTCACAGAATTTTAACATTATTATCATTATTACCATGTTTTGAATCTTGGCCTATTGTTCGATGCCCAACATGAATGCCACTTTCTCCAAGAAGGCTTCCCTGACCACCTCCCTCCACTCCCGTGTACCATGGGGAGGACCTTCCCCTTAAGACATCACTAAAAACCACTTTTGGCACCTTTCTTATGAAAATTTTGATGCAATATTGTTACTTGTCTATCTCTCTTATGTGTATATTCATCATTTGCAAGACAGGGATAAGGTTGTGTGTAACATCTACTTTGCAGGGCTGTTATGAAGGTCTAGTAAAAATAACAGGGAAAACATTTTCCAAATTACAGAATATTGCAAATATTTTGTGTTGTTGTCATTTTTGTTTTTATTAGCTCTAGAACAGCAGCTGGTGGTAGCTAACCATCTCCCTTCTTCATATGTAGAGTAAACATTATTAATGCCATTTTAAGGAGGAGGAGAGATAGGTCCTATCCTCATTGAAATTAAGGAGCTTGCTAAGGTGATAGAACCATATGCTCAGAAAGAAAAGGAAAGAAGGAAGATTCCTGTGTCCTTTGTCCACTTTATGACTCTGATGATCTTAATGAGAGTTGGCATTTGATGGTGTTGTACAATTTCCAAAGTGGTTTTTTTGCTTCCATCATCTCATTTAATCCTTTTAATACTTTCATAAAGCCAACAAGACAAAAAGTGGCTCCATTTTACAGATAAAAAAATCTGAAACTAATAGAAATATAGTAGTGGCTAACAGATGATAATTTAGGAACTCAAATCAGCGAATCAGAGTGTCTCACTGTTGGATAGCATCTTGGAGACCATCTAATCCTACCTATACCTATTTGATCATACTCAAAGCTCTGCCTCAGTGATTTTTATTGTAGATTAGAATTTTGTGGCCTACAAAACAAAATCAAAATATTGAAAATGTAAGAAATATGATACCAAAAAATGACCTGGAAAACA
>JAQQSW010020401.1:0-10862 GCA_028646575.1 Pseudocheirus occidentalis | reverse complement strand
ATGGAGGGGAGGGCAGGGTCTGGGGGAGGGATCCTGGAAGCACACACTTCAGTAAATGAACAGGGACAGGGTAGAGAACAGAACAAGGTGGGGGGGGAGAGATAGGAAGGAGAGACAGATTATCACTGTCACAATATGTCCACTATGAAAATGTCCTGTATAATCACACATCCATAGCCTGTATTGAACTGAGTGTCCTTCCAGTAGGGGTGGGTGACAAGGGAGGAATCGAAAGAATCTAGAATTTAAAGTTCTGTAATACCTGCAACTAGGAATTAAGATATACAGGGGCTGGGATAGGGAGACCCTCCCTGCCCTACCAGAAAATAAGAGAGCAGAGCAGGAGAGGGGCTTTACAGTAGGATTGCTGTTTTAGGTTTGGGGCAGGGGCAAGATGGGGAGAAAATGTGTAATTCAAAAATGTAATGAAAATGAATAATGTAAACAAGAAAACAAATAAAAACTAAATTTAAAAAATGTTAAACGAACTATTTTGTAAATGGGCATGGGAATTATTGTCTTTACATTTAAATAAAAGCATGGGAATATAGCTCATTTTCTGAAGATTCATTAAATGTACTGTTGGGACAGCTCTAGCATCATACAGAATGACAGGGATGGCATGGACCTTGCCTTGTTCCCTCAAAATCTGAAGCTCTCCCAAGGGGTCTCTTCATTTGGAAAACTTTTCTTTGCATATGACTGGGATCCCATGATGGAATGGGATGCTGAAAACAATGAAAGTATTATGGCTCAATTTTGAGTTGTATCCAAAGGCTCTCCAGGTCCAGTAGAGTTGATTTGCTCATATCTCCAGGCACTTAGGGGCTTTTCTTTGGCATACAGGGCTTTCTCATCCCTTAGTTTATGACAGATCATTAGACTGTGGTGTGAAATTCTAGTCTCCAAATCACGTGCTTCTAGGAATCCATTAGATGCCAAATTTTTGCAACCTGCACCGATGTGTTAGAATTTCCACCATTTCATCGCAACATTTACATCAATCAATAAGTTCCAGCTTCTTCTGAAGAAACTTTTTGTAATTTCTGGCGGCAATGATCTAATCATGAAACACTACCATAAATTCCAATTCTCTAAACATATGTAAATGACCAATCATTTTTCATTTGTTCTGTTTCTTTGTCAGAATTCTGTTGTTTGAGTTCATATGCATGTCACTAATGGAGCACCTTTTGCTTTACTCTTGGATGTTAGTAATTTCATAGGTTCTGCCTAAAAGTAAACCACTTTTGGTGACATTAAAGAGATAAAGAAGTATATACCTCCTGCTAGCCTTAATCATTCCATTGTAAAATGAGATGTTTATTCCAAAAGGATTGCAATAAACTTTACCAGTTTTATCATGTGCTCTTCAGTATTTTTACATTCTCTGTCAAACATTATTAGAGAACGTGTTTGTTCATGCTGGTTCTAACATACACCAACTTTTTTGAGTTACTGTTTTGGTATAGTGGGTTTATTAATTGGATTCATGCCATAAGCCTCAAAAATAGCATTTTGAGATTCCAGTCTTAATATACTTATCTGTGTTTCAAACTCATTGGAGCCATCAGCATTACTTTGACCACCTGTTTCATTATAGATAATGTTTCTAAGGTTTTTGTTAAGTGGAGATTGTCACTTGACATTATTCAGTGTCATCCTGCCAGAATTAAGCTACTCCTCAATTTTCACATTGAGTATCTAATTTAGATATTCAATTTTTACATTGAGTATCTAAAATCAGTTGAAGATCTGATTCAGAATCACTATCATAAATTCTACCCAGTTCCACAAACAAAGTCTATCAAGATTCTTACTTTGACCAATTGATCTTTTTTTCTAAGTACAAAGTTTTTGCAACCAGACAAAATTTTCTTTGGTCAATAAATCTGAGTTTCTTCAGCATGCCCTTTGTGTAATTTTTTTCCAGTATCTTATATTATTCTCCTAAGGTCCACTGTAAACAAGTCCTCATGATTCAGCTCTTTGGTTTCTGCTTCTTTATCGATATGTCTGTGGTTGAGCTGATTCAGGCGTCATTCATGAAGGGCCTCTCTCCAATTATGCTCTTGAATCTCAGCTGCTCCATAGGCTTAATTGAATCACACAAACCAATATCTGTTACATTCCATATGTCCAATAGACATGTGTGCCTTGGTTCTATGAAGTGATATCTCTTCCAGAAGTGTTTTTAACACAAGAACATCTATCCATTCTCTTCCTCCTTTTGCCAAGGAAATATTAAATGGTCTACAATGAGTTTTCAGTTTTATTATTGTTGCAAGGGGCTTTGATTTAAATGCTGTCTATATCCATTGGCACCCACTACTATTCCAGAATTTTACTTTGATGTTTTACTTTACTTAGATGTTAAGTGCTCTACCTATGGAGACTTATTTTACTTCAAGATGTGAGTAAATGTCCTGACATATCCATCATTATCATCTTCATCATCATCAAATATTGTTCCTAGTATTTTCTGCAATTCTTCTTTCTATTAAATAGAGCTCAGATAGAAACAATTCTGGGACCATTCACTAAGTTACTATTGTTCTTTAAAGAAAATATAATTAGCAGACTAACAGATGACTAACATTAACTTTTGAAAACCAATGAAAGTGTTGGAATTCAAACTCATCTTGTATACACTCACTGAATATGTTTGGACAATGCTAATAGAAGGTGGGATGATGATGATTTGTGTGGACTTCACCATGATCAGTGAATTCTTCCACTGCATCTCTATATTCTCAGAGTTTTTAAATCCATGTGCTTTGAAGGTTGTGGGCATTTCATTTGGAGACTTGATTATATCTTGTTGAAATAAAATCTTAATTTTCTGTGGGTCAATTTAAGTTTGGGAGTTTGTGAGGGATAGCATTATCTGAAATAATTCCCTAATTCAAATGGAGTTTATTAGCTGTGCTCTTCAGAGTGATTTCAGACTTAGAGTAGTAATACAGAGATTTGGCCCATCAGTGTGTAAAGACTAGTGAGCTTCTGGGCTCTAATTTTGGCTAGTTTATCATTCCCTCAATATTTAGGAGGCATTAATATAACCTTTATTGTTAATATCTCTTTTAGCTTATCTTTATTTGATGGCCCTTAAACAGAAATTGGCCCAAGACAAGCCAGTAAGGGCCTGTGATGCCTCTATGTTTAACAGTCTGGGGACTTTGCAAAGGGAGACACACAATGGTTTACTACAACAGTCCAAAGACTGGACTAGAAATTCACTTTCTTCAGTCTCACTGAAAGCACACCTAGGACAGCTCCAAGAACAAAAGAGATGAAGTTATTCAGGCCACTTAGTGTGGAGAGTATGCATGCTGGGCATGGTACTATACCAAAGGCTTCTCATCTTACTGTGTCTGCTTAGCTTTTCAAAAGGTGACACATGTTTGCATCCTGGGGTGAGATGGAGGAGAGTCTAGTTCTTAGAAGGATCCATATATGTCAGCAAATCTGAGCTCCTTCAAATTTGTTTGTTTTATGTAATTTCTGATGACAATTACCTAGCCATGAATTGTCATCTTTAAACTCCTTAGTTTTTCAAAAGAAAAAGTCTATGTGATTAGACCATTTTTGGTAATTGTTGTCAACATACTGTAGTTTAGTTCTTGACCGAGGAGCCAGTCAGGGGAGACAGAGGATAGAGTCAGGAATCCATGAGTTTAAAACCAACCTCAGATATTTACTACCTATGTGACTCTGGACAAATCACTTAACAACCTAGGGATCAAATGAATTCAGACATGTAAAGCACTTTGCAAATGATAAAGCATTTCTATCAATGCCAGTTCTGAGCACCAAAGGCCTTTGCCTTTTGCTCTCGATTTCAGCAGTCCCAGGAGCTCAATTGGGCAGCCAAACACATTTGGTCAGACTTGACAAATCCCAAATGGCCTCTGGCTGTTGTCAGACTCTGCTATTACTCAGTGGAGTGATACAGATTGGTTTTAAGAGAACATTTCCCTGTTCTTAATGCATTTGTTAAAGTATTTCAACTTAAATTCTAATTTACGTGGGTCCTCTGAAACATATTGCAAATTGAATTGATATGATTAAATACATATTTTCCCATGAGAAAAATTTATAATAAGGAATTATTTTTCTGATTAGTGCCTGATTCCTAATTTTTAATTTAAATGTTATGTTTAATCAAATGTACATATTTATATTTAATCACTATATAAATTGGCATAATATACACAACAGTGGAGTGTGATTCTGGAGATTATAGTCTTGTTTGGGGGGATTTTTTTTTACTACTAATGACCTTTTTCCTTGTAGTTAAATTGCAACCTCTCCGAGAATCAATTTTCTCATCTATCGAATGGACTCACATACTTCAGAGGGTGCCTATGAAGATGAAATGGGACAGTGCTTGGGAAAAGTTTGACTGTGAGGTTTGATCATCATCCTCACCCTGCCCACTAATTAAATGGGAGATGATGAAAAGCTCCCAAAGTTAGAGCAATCAAAAACTGAAGTAGACTGCCTCAGGAGCCTGTGTTATTCACTCTGCTGGAGAGACTGGACAAACCATTTGTCAGGGACAGTCTTTTCTCTTATACATTGGATCAGGTGCATCTAAGATGCCTTGCATCTCCAGACCTATAAGCCTGTATAAGCTTTCCAACTCAGAGAGTCTTTGTTCCATGCTGAAAGTATTTCACTATCCATTTCTATAGCCATTTAATGGATTTTATCAGCAAGTTATGTATTCCTATATCATGTCCTGAAATTGTAGACTAAGAAAGCAATTAAAAAGTATGACTTTATTTTTTTATGTGACATCTATTCTTAAAATCAATATTATAACATTTCCAGTGTGGAATCAGACACTTCTAGATTGTTTTTTACAAAACAAATAAACAAAATATTGACTTTGGCCGTACCGATGTAGAATGCCTATTGTGCATCACTTGGTCATGAGCTCCTTTGGAATCATGAACAAGACCAACCAGTTGGTAGTTTGGGTGGCTATAGAGGATCATATACCTTCCCTCAGAATATCTGTATTCCTTCCCACTCCCAACTCTTTCCACACTGGAAGGAGACAGAAATAAGTCCTTCATACTCCAATAGTAGACCTCTGTTCTATTATTGTTCTACATGAATCTTGTTCTACAGGAGACTGACATAAAGTATCTTCCTGGTACTATCCTGGGAAAAAGGAGTATATTGAGAGGGTGGAAAAATAGAAATGTCCACAGACTGATGTCTCTTGCAAAATGAAGCTTAGATCTTCCCTTTGCCCAGACACAGAAGACTCCTGGACATGAGCCACAAATGTTGGGATTCTATACCTTTGCTACTGAGATGTGCCATGTAGCTTTCAGCCTAAACTGGGGTGTGATGACACTGCAACAGCTGGGTGCATTTTTAACATGCTTCAGTGTTTGGCAAGACACACACATGTATGTGTACTTATGCATTTTGTGTACATATATATGCATGAACATGTGTGCATATATACACATGTAGATATATGTGTATGTGTATATAGGTATGCATGCATGTTTATATACATGTGTACATGTGTATGCATGTGTGTTATGTGTGTATGTATGTGTGTATTGTGTACATATGCATGTGTATGCATGTATGCATGTGTATATATGTATGTATGTGTGTGTATGTATGTGTATATGGGAAAGAGGGTCGATAAAGGTAACCTGAGGCAGCCCAAACCTAGGTTACTTGTTTTTTCTTTGGTGGTGGTTGGGGGGGGGGTGGTGACTTTGGATCAATTCCTGGACACATTTCCACTTCTGCAAATGGATGTAATTAATAACAGTCTATAATTTCTTGAAAGTAGGGTTTGGAGAGGTTATGGGGCATTTTATTTCTTTAGAGTAAATTTCCCATAGTCAGAACACAGATAACATCCCCATTCACCAGCTCTGATCTCTTGTGCCATAACCAGCCTGAGTGTTATCTGCTGTGGATGAAAATGACAGACTTGATTGGACTGTCTAGTTAAAGGATTGCGTCTGCTAATGCGGTCAGTGTGAGGAGTCGAAATAGTCAATTATGAACCTGAGGAAGACAGAATGAATGCTAATATCCCAGAGTTCTGTTGCAAAGTAAAATAAATGAATAGCCATTCTGGGCTTGGGATTCTATTTGAAATGTTCTACGTGGCATTTTCCAACAAAAGACGCAATTACTGTCATGGCTGTGGCTGTCATACTGCATCGGAAACACTTCACTGCTTGTCTGTCAAAATCCACACCACTGTCACAATTCCCCAGAATAAAATCCCACTTTATAGAATTCCTGTGAGCTTGTGAATCCAAACCAATAATTACCCAGATAACAGCCAGGAATGCAGATGAGAAAATTCAGATATTTTCACACACACAGAGACCCCCCAAAAGTTCCTCTTTTGCCCATTCTTAAAATTGTTAAAGATCTGACCGAAAATGTGGCAGCTCTGAAAGATGACGAGACCATTATGACACTGACATGATTTGGGGAAGAGAATATGGCACATTTCCCACTGAGCATCAGCCAAATGCCATCAAACATGTAGCTGGCTGTTCCCCTCCTCTAACCTTTCTGTCCTTTCGATGGCATTTTACTTCTGTCATTGAAGACTTTGAGAAAATTGTATTGGTATTTATTTCCATGAGTGGGAAGGAAGGAATGGCTAGCTAACAAGGAGAATAGGTGACCTTGCAAATGAAGATAAATCTAATGGACTAAATGATGGGTGTTTCTGGTATGACATAGATAGATTTTCTCCCACCTATTCTCTCCCCAATTAGATGTTTCAAGTGGGATAGAGACTTTGAGCTAATTTGTCAAGTCTCAATTTTACCTCCTTCTCTTACAAATGGGAAATAAAATGCACAATGGAACAGAACAGTGGTGGGGGTTCAATTTGAGGATTCCTATTCAACCACCTGACCCCACAGAAGGGGAAATTGAGACGTTAAAGTGTTGACCTCTTGCTCAGAGTGACAGAAGCATTCTGTAGCAAATCGGAATTTGAACTGGAGTCCCTCTGCCTGCAAATCCAGAATCTGGCATGGAAGAGGCATGATTTGTGGTGTTACACTGAATCAGATGTAGCATTGGTGACAAGCCTTGGGGTTTGGTGCTGAAAGTCTTGCTTCCATTTGTTACTCCCTACCACAGAAAGACAACAAAAGGCAGCATTCAGAAAAAAAAGTAATGGTGATGTTTGAGGGCTGTAGAAAACATGTCCACGTAGGGAAGGAAATGAAATTAGCAAAGTCAGAAAGAGAAAACTGGCTCCTGGGGGCACAACTGGGATTCCCCAGAACTTGAAAAAAGGACAGGCCAGTGAACAGGGTGCAACAATGGCCAATTGGTGTTCTCAGGACTGGGTCTGGGACAAAGATGGAGTAAGAGAATAAAATTTCACAACAAGCAGGAGAAAGTTCTGAATGGGAGAAGCCTTAGTAAGGTTGGGACAGACTGGGAAGAAATGGTTCAAGCAAGAATCTTTCTAAAGCAAAGATTCTCCTCTACCATCCAAAGAGATCAAACTGGGACAATCACACATTCAAACCCAAAGACATAGAACTGGCACCTTCTGTGGGATTCCCACCATTACATGGCCAGCTGCATCCCCTTTCTTGGAGAATGTCATCAAGGAACTTTCTTTATGATTTAGAATATTATGCCCTGAAGTATCAATGAAGAGGTGGGGGTGGAAGGGGCATCTATGGTCACATATGCTAATTCCTTCAACATAGCAGTGACTGAGGAAATGGATATGAGAAGCCCTAATTCACTCTTGCAGATTAGAAGGTAAATGTCTAGATGCCCTTCCTGAATCACAAGGGTTAAAAACTGGGTTGAGTTTCTCAGCACAATGTTTCCACTTGTCAAGAGACAGCCAGGGAGAAGCCCAGCTGAAGGCTCTGCTCTGTTTATAGCTTTATTCTTTAAGTGAGTAAATTTCCATTAAATCTGGGTATTGTGGCCGATTTCACAGTAGGTGTGCACAGAAATAAAGATTAGAATAAAGGCAAGCCTTTTCTTTCTAAAGTGTAAAAGAATTGATGTGTTTATTGATTGTCTTCTCTTCCCCTTCTGATCCTTTGGAATATGATAAAAAGCATCTCCATTTCCTAGACCGCGATTTCCCTGTAATAGCATTTTCTCCCAACAGAGGCATGTCTCTGCCTTGCTAAAAAGACTGACATTGATGTGAAAAATCAAAGTGAGGTTGAGGCAGCCTCTGAAACCCAATCTAGTATTTTCTGGACTTTGGACAAGTGAGAAACTCACTCTTGTCTAAACAGAGCACATCCTAGAAGCAAAGAAAACAAGGATCAGAGTAAATAGTAGCCTAGTCCTAAAGTTAGGGGACCACCATTCAAATTACCTGTCCAGAGTCTTCTCCCTGCGTGATCTTGAACCAGTCACTTAACTCTCATGAGTCTCAGTTTCCTCACCTTTATAATTAGGGCATTGGACTGGATGGTCCAAGCAGTTCCTTTCAGCTCAAGATTTATAAGGTTGGTCCTTCTGCTTCAATGGGTGCTCGGGCTGGGGTGCCATACTGTGCTCAACCTGATGGCCATGGGTGGCAGAGCAGGGACAATGGATCCCACTGCTGTGTCTGCCACTTGGTGCCTATGTGAATATCTTTGTCTATAAAGCCAGAAAGGGGCTACACACCCACAGTTAGTCCAGCTCTGGCTGATGTCACTCTGCTCTATCAGCCCCTTCACCTGGGATGACTTCTTTGTCGGACAATTTCATTACTGCCAATCAATCTGTGTCCACTGCTTCCAGTCAGCTGTTAGTGTCCTGGGATAGACAGTTCCTGAGGAAACATAACCTTAAGACTAAGCCCATTCCAACAGACATATTCTCCACAAAGGTTTGTGCCTAAGTTAATTTCACAGACTGAACTGGCTGACTTCCCATGGATTCACTCAGCTGAGTCCACAGGACTTTCTACCTAATGTTTTCTACTAAAGAGAACACTTCATTAAGACAGCAGAGCATACAAAGTAGCTGAAAATACAATGACAACAGAACTTCTGCTATTTGTTTGCTTGCTTTCTGAGTAAAGCAGACGTTGGAGCATTTGAATTGACATGTTTCTTCTGCCTTTTCCAGAAGAAGGGAAGATAAAAGGAGTTGGTAGCCAGATTGCTTTGGTGATGTTTGCAAGGAGCATCTTCTCATTAATGATGACAATGATGATGATGATGATGATGATGATGATGATGATCAGTTAAAAATATAACAGTAGAAAATAAATCAATAAAATCAATTAAATAAAAGGAAAATCTCACCTAAAACCTTCAGCCTGTAAAAAAAGAGACCTCAATGCATTATGAAAACTTAAAGAAAAGAAAGCCTTTACTTGTGTCCTCTTCCAGGTCGGTACAGAATTTTATGATGTGATTGGAATCCTGTTTCCTTCTTTCTTTCCATCATTTCCCCTCCTTTGTGGAGCTCTACTCAGTGTGTTTCCAGTTCTCATTCTACCATTTTCATTTGGCATCATCTCTCAAAGGTCTTTCTAGAGTTAGCATTTTTGTAATAGCACTACAGTATTTAATCACAGGTAGAACTGGCCAGGGGCAGTTGGTGACACATAAAGCACTAGGCTTGGGATCAGAAAGATTCATCTTTATGAGCTTAAGTCTAGCCTCAGATACTTACTGACTGTATTACTTTGGACAAGTCACTTAACCCTGTTTCCCTTGGTTCTCCAAGTGTAAAAAATGAGCTGGAGAATTATTCCATTATCTTTACCAAGAAAACCCCAAAGAGAGTCAGGAAGAGTTGAACACAACTGAAACAACTGAACAGCAACAACAAAAACAGGTCAGAGCTCAAGCTCCACAAGCAGAGGCTGCCAGAGCCCAGGGCCACCATGAGGTAGTGCTGCCTTTGGCATCCTAGAAGCAGTGTGGTGTGAAGAACAGAGAAGCAGCCTAGAAGCCAGGGACAGCTTGGACTGAGCCCTGCTTCTGACATGGCCTGGCTCTAAGACAATGAGCAAGTCACAGCCCCTGCAGGACACAGGTAATTCTTTAAGACTAAATTCACAGAGAGGGTGACAACCCACATTAGCAGAAACATTCCCCAGACCAGGACAATCACTTATTCAGTCCCTGTCTTTTTTCCTATCTATGTCTTTCTAATGGGTTCAGGCTATTATAATGAAGGTTTGGGGGATTTCTAGTTCTCAGATTATTAGGGAATTTGAGCTATCTGTTCATATTCCAATTTTATAGTGTATATGGATTCCCTAGTTATTTTTTTTGGTTTGCATTCTTTAAGAATATTATGGGGGGGGGGGGGTTGGTGGAGCCAAGATGGCGGTGTAGAAGCAGCAAGGTCCCGCAGCTCCCACACCGCCACCCTAACCACCCATAAAATATGAGCCCAGATAAAGTCTAGGAAAGTCTAGGACTCTCAGACTCACAAAAATACAGAGAACACAGCTCTCACTGAAGGCAGCGTGGCAGCAGGGGCTCAGCGGGGCCGCCAGAGCAGAGGCTGGAACAGCCGGAAGCTGAGACTGCTGCAAGGCCCAGGAAGTGGGAAGGAGCTGAGCCGAGCCCCGCAGCCAGCCTGCAGTGGTTCTACAGCCTCCAGCACCCCCACATCTTCAAAGGCGTGAGGAGCAGGAAGGGAGAGTGGCAGCTCACACCTCAGTGGAGCAGAGACCACGGAGCCCAAAACCTCAACCATGGCCAGGCAGGACCTCAGGGCGGCCAGGAGGAGCAGCAGAGCCTCCCAAACAGCAGCTCCAGTCTACTTCAAAGAAAATCTAAAGCACCGGCCTAAAGGGATCTTTAAATCTTCGGACATGGTTAGTGAAAGTGAAATTTTGAAAATTAATTTGGGGG
>JAQQSW010020400.1:0-10862 GCA_028646575.1 Pseudocheirus occidentalis | reverse complement strand
GGGGGGGGGTTGTGAGGGGAATATAATGATCAGACTTGAGCTTTAGGAAGATCATTTGGGTGGTTGAAAACAGGAACATACATTCCTCTTTGCCTGGAGCATTGATGCTATCTATGATGCAGTCATAGCAGCTGACATTTCTATAATCCCATCAGCTTCCCAAGCAATTTCCTCATGCATGATCTGGATTCAAGATTCCCATCCATATAAAACTATCAGGCTAGTCTGGATTCAGACTGTGGAGGGTCAGATATGGAGGACCATGAGATCAGGTAAAGGAAAAGAAAAGCCACGGGAAAAGGGTAGTGAGGATGGGCAGATAGCTCAGTCTGTGGACAACTAGATGGCAGGAGGAGGTAACAGGATACTCATAACCATATTTCTTTCCCCTCTCTGTGCCCCAGCAATCTATTCATAGACATCTTTGCTGCGTTTTTAAGAGGAAAAATAGTCACCTGGGTGATTACAATAATTTGTCTACTGTGAGGCAGGAGATTGCACCTGAAGACCTCAAGAGGAGTCTTTAGGGTAGAGGACTCTGAGGTTCTGTGTGGTGCCTCCCAAAGGCAAAGCCTTCTCACCTGACCAGTCCTGAAAAAGGTTCTAGGAGCTCTGAGCCCATTAACCAAACAGCAAGCAATTATTAAGAATCTACTGTTTGTCAGGTACTAGAATTAAAAAGACAAAATCCAAACAGTCCTTGTTTGCTAGGAACCTAGATTCTACTGGGGGGATCCAGCACATAACACAGGACAGTGACCAAGGAAAAGACCGTTGGTCTCAACCATCACAAGAATTGTAAGTAGACCCATAAGGCCCTTCCAGAAACAATGGGAATATTGATTTGATCATTGTTCCCCCAGGAAGAGATTGAGAGTGGGGAGGAATAGGAGAGAGCACTAGCTTAACAGCAAGACTAGGTCCTATGGTCCTAGTGGATGGATAGATGACTCAATTAGTCAATAAGTATTTATTAATTTACTATTATATGTGAGACACTGTACTAAATACTAGGGATACAAAGACAGGTCAAAACAAACTAACAAAAAATATGGTACTTGCTCTCAAGGAGCTCTTAGTCTAATGGTGGAGACAACATGCAAGCAAGTATGCACCAAGAAGAGAAATTGAGAATAAATTGGAAAGAATCTGAAAAAGGAAGGCACTAGAATGAAGGTGGATGAGAAAGGCTTCCTGTAGAAGATGGGATTTTAACTGGGATTTGAGGAAGTCAGGAAGGCAAAGAGGCAGAGATGAAGAGGGAAAGTACGTCAGGTGAGAGGGATAACTTGTGAAAATATCCAGAGCCTGTGAACGGCAGGGAGATCAGTGTCACTGAATCTCAGGGTACCTGGGAGGAGCTGGGGGTTAGGGGAAGAAGGCATAAGAAGATGGGAAAGGTAGGAGGGGGCAGGCTATAAAGGATATTGAATCCTAAACAGAAATATTTGATCCTGGAGGTAATAGGGAAACAATGGTGTTTATTCATAGTGTTTATGTTGGTGAGGGGGAATGACTGGACAGCTGAGTATAAAATGGACTAGAGTAGGGAAAGACATGAGACCCGAGGATCAACCAGAAGGGTTTTGCAATAGTCTGTGAGCAAGATGATGAAGGCCTTCGCTAGGATGGTGGCAATGTCAGAGCAGAGAAAGGGGCATTCATAAGAGACTCTCTAAAGGTAGAATCAATAGGATCAGGCAACAGATTGAATATGGGTGTGAATATGGGGGTGAAGGAGAGAGCCTCAGATACTCACTAGCTTCAGGTACATGACTCAACCTCTCACTCAGTTTCTTCAAATGTAAGTTGAGGATGAGCCCTGGGCTGAAAGCCTGGGGCCCTGGGAAGATGGTGTCATTACCCTCAATAGTGATAAGGAAGCTAGGAAGAAGGAAGGATTTGGGATGTGGAGGTGGGGGGAAGACAAGATCAGCTTTGGACAGGTTGAGTTTAAGATGTTTATAAGACATCCAGGTCAAGATGCCCAATAGACAACTGGATGTATAGTTAGGGCAACAGAAAGTAGAACAGGGATCATTAGAAAAGAGATGATAATTGAATCTAATCAGCAAGTGAAAAGTATAGAAGGGGACAGAGGGCCCACAATAGAAAAGAAGAAGCCAGCCCAGGACAGAAGCTTGGTAGGCATCTACAGTTAGTGGGCATGAGCTAAAGATCCAATGAAAGAAACTTAGAAGGAAACAACCAAGAGAGAGTAGAGTCTCAGAAACCTAGAGAGAAAGAATAATAAGAAGGGGATTGACAGAAAGGTCAAGAAGGTTGAGGACTGAGAAAAGGTCACTCAATTTGGTGATTAGCGAATTATTTTTTCAGTTTAAAAATCCATTCATTCATTTGTGACTGAGCCCTGGGGTCTTGGTGAATGGCAAGATGGGATGAAACATTGTCTGGAGTTGACTAGATAAAGCCAGGCCTTGACTGAGAGGGTGAATGACCTATGGAGCCTTTGGCTGGTCTTATTGGGAAGCTGGACACTGTAAGATGGAGAGACTTTTGTTTTAGGAGTCAGGCACAGGGGAGCAAAAGGTTCTCTCCCATCCCATCACCCCCCACAAGCCCTGCCAGAAAGATCCATACATCCAAGATTGGGGTGAGGCAAATCCTGGAGTCTGGACCCCAAACACTTCCTAGGGAGCCAGATACCTCCTGGGTTCTCTTGTCCTAAGGCTTCAGGCCTGAGCTCTTGGGAAAGAAGGGTAGGTGGCTATCCTCCTTATTAGACTCCATCCCCCTTCATCAGCCTTAGGATCTCCCTCCCACTCAGCTCCTAGTCACCAATGGGCAATAGAAATAAGAAGGAATATATTGTTCTTCCTGTCTGACCTAAAGGTGAAATGTCAGGTACCATGCCCTGGCCTCCCAGGATTTTCCAGGGAGATACTTTCCTTCCCAAATACAACTACACTTGGCATTCTTAGCCAGAAACAGGAGAAATTCCACTTTAAGTTTAACTCTGTTCCGCAAGTGAAGCCATGTCATAGTGGATTGGGTATTGGACTTGGAGTCAGGAAATCTGAATTTGAACTCACCTCAAACATTCACTAGGTGTGTGTTAGTCAGTCAGTTAAAAGGCACTTGGTGTTCACTGTTTGGGAGGCACTATGGGAAGCACTGATGGTTGGTTGGTTATTGGCCTTCATTCTCCAAGAGGACCAAAATGACATTACTATGTTGGGGTCAAGGTAAAGTGTGTTCCACTGTGGCTGATCCAACCAATACAAGCTCAGAAGTCTCTACCACAAGTCAGGCACAAATAGTCCATGTGAACATTTGGAGTGGAGATGTCTCTAAATTTGCGCATCTCAGGTTTCTTTGAAGCTATTGCAATTCTGCTTTGCTCATAGAGCACAGCACCGTCTTTGATGTGGGCACCCCATGCTTGACAGTCCTGTGCCAGTGTCTCCCATGCCTCGCTATTGACTCACGAGTTCTTCAGAGAGACCCTGAGAGGGTCCTTGTACTGCTTCTTCCGGCCTCCATGTAAGCACTGGCCCTTTGTGAGTTCTCTGTAGAATAGTCTTTTAGCCAAATGCATGTTTAGCATTTGAACAACATGGCCAGCCCATTGGAGTTGTACTCTCTGTGATAGAATTTGAATGCCTGGCAGTTTACCTCAAGAAAGGACTTCAGTGTCTGGTACCTTAACTTGCCAGATGATCTTCAGAATCTTCCTAAGACAATTCAAATGGAGGCAATTCAGCATGGCGCTGGTAGACTGTCCAGGTTTCACAGGCATACACCAGGGGGGTCAGCACAACGGCTCTGTAGACCTTCAATCTGGTAGGCAGCCTAATACCTCTTCTCCCCCTCCCTCACCCTACTTCCTTAGGAGCCTCCCAAACACTGAGCTAACTCTGGCAGTGTATATATCAACTTCATCAGCTATGTCTACATCTCTGGAAGCAAGTGACCTCAATCAAGCAATAGGGATGCAAGGAAAGGCAAGCACTCAAAGCCTCTGTTTCATAGTCTGTAAAATGGGAACACTATTAGCACCACACACACACCCCCATGTGTTGTGAAGAGTTGTGAAGAACATGTTACTTACGTTAAATATGAGTGAGTTATTTTTATTTTTATTTGTGAAGATACCTGAGTTCCACTTCCATCTTAGGGTCATCCAGTCTCTGTTTGAAAACCCCCAAGGACAGAGAACTCACCACCTCTTGGGGTCTGTCCCTTTTTGGACAGCGTTAATTAGTACTAAGCTTTGCCTGACTTTGCCTTTTAGCACCTTCCACTCATGGCTTGGGGTTCTGCCCTTCGGAACAAAAAAGAACAAATGGAATTCTTCTTTCCTTCAGATTCCTTCAGATACCTGAAGACACTTATTGTGCAAATCCTGAGTCTTCCCTAGGCTAGCCATTCATAACTCCCCTGAGCAATACTCAGATAACACGGACTCAAGTCTTTTTACCATCCCAACTCCCCTCCTCTGGATACTCTCCCCCTTATCGATATTCTTGGGCTACCTGCCTCAAGCTCAGTGCAGAGTCAAGAAGACCTGAATTCAAATCCAGCCTCAGATACTCACTAGCTGTGTGACTTCAGGTACATGACTCAACCTCTCACTCAGTTTCTTCAAATGTAAGACAGGGTTAATAACAGCACCTACCTGCCAGTTATTTGCAAAGCACTTAGCACAATACAAATGCTAGCTATTATTATGGAAGGAAAGAACTTTGTAAACCTTATATTACCATAGACATGGGAGCTGTTAAAGTTCAAGTGTCCTTGAACAAGTCACTTTGAGCCTCAGTCTCCCCATTTGTAAAATAAGCACATTGCATTAACTGATCTCCAATAACTCTTCTGGGTCCAAAAGTAAATTGAAGGAATTCAGAAGAGTCTACTAACTCCTCCCTTAGGCCCACCCCCACCTCAATCCCTACACCATCAGGTACACAGGCTGGCACCCAGACAGACACATTCACACTTCCTAATGGCATGCAAACTTTCCCAGACAGTGTTGCACACCCCCCCCAAGCAGGCTAGAGACATTTTGATGGGGAGGGGGGAGCAGAGGGACCCCTCAAGAATAAGGTTCAATGAGGGGGTGCACAGAAAACAAGCTGGGCTCTTTCTACTCATTCCTCATTCCCATCAGCCCTCATGATGCCCCCCCCCCAGCTCAGACAAGTGACTGTGTCCAATGCTGGCCTGAGGTTGTTGCGGTTAGTGGGGGGCGGGGGGAGAAGAAAGTAAGGGGAATGCATGGTGACCATCCCCATCTCAGATTTCGCCTGCAGTTGCTCAGGCCTTGGCGTCTGCCTCCTGCACCTGCTGTGGAGGCCTCATGGAGAGCAGTGGGGGAGGGTGTAGGAGAGTGAGGGGGGAGAACAGGACCAGGAGTTTGGGTAGATAGAGAGTCCTTCTTGACCAAATTTAGTCTCCTGGGGGACCAGAGGCCAAGGGGCAGCTGGCCTGGGCTGGAGATGCTAAAGGCCATAGAACTTAGGGGACTTCCTGGTGGCCAAAGGCAAGAAGAAGTTAAGGGACTCACTGAGAACCTTCTAAAGAAAATTACCTAAATGGGCATGGGAGAGTGAGCCCCAATCCATGTCGGTAAGGGTGCTTCCCATAGTCTGTCCCCCACCCCAGTGTCACTTTTTTTGTGCCTTGGATCCCTTGGACTGGTAAAGCCTATGGTCCCCTTCTCAGACAAATGTTTTTAAATTCATTAGACAAAATGACAGGATTACAAAAGAAAACAATTAAATTGAAATGTAATTATAATTTAAAAAAAATTTCACTGAATCACAAATTTTAAAAAAATTTCACTGAATCACAAGTTCAAAGAGAGAGGTGCCTGGACTTTCCATAACTCTGTCTCCCAGACATAAGGGGGGCAGACCCAGCTGTAACCCAAGAGCCCATCTGAGCTGGGATCACCATTTCTTCCCAGTCCCTTGACCCCATCATTTCCTGGATGGTAGAGCAGGAAACTTGCCCAGGATGTGTTAGATATGAGACTGGGCCCAGAATGGGGACAATAGCCCCTTCTTCTGGGCTAGTGTTTAGAAAAGGGAAGGAGAAAGGGTATTTTCTGGACCAGAAAGTGCCAAGGGGCCCATGGAGAGGCTGGCTTCCTCCTGCCTCTGCTAAAGGGACTATGGGAAGTCTGGTTGGCCCTGCTATGGAGCCCAAGGGAAAGCTCTCCATCTATTTTCAAGTCCTTGAGGCTGTGAAAGGGATGAGGGAAATCCTGCCCTCTAGAGCTTGGCATCCTAGGACATCTAGGCCAGTGAAGGTAGGTCCTCAGACATCTTTATGCCCCCTTTTTATACTCACACACAAATGCCCACTAAAATACTTGCACTGACTCCCATTCTCACTCACTGGTACAAACCCAGATAAGCACAAGGCCTCTATCACACAGTCACAGACATACTCCTGGGCACACACAAGGTCGGCCTCAGCACACACACAGCGGCCTCCTCCCCCCCACCCCAGCACGTGGGGGGCTGGGATGACACGTGAGCGGCTGGCTAACGAGCCAAAGAAGCTCATTGTCTGACCCGGGGGCCAGTTGTCGGCCGCCGGGCTGCTGTGGTCACAGAGCATTAGCCCTGCAATGGGGCTGCTGCCTGCCTGCCAGGTGCGGCCGAAATTAATCTCCAGCTCCACCCCAGGGCTTAGTGGGGAGCCCTGAGCGACGCCACAGCTGAGGAGCTGGGGCCGGGGTTGGGCCTGAGGGGGCTCAAAGCCACGCGCTCTGGATGCTCCCTTCCTCCCCTGTCCCCCACGGCTCAGCCAGGCCTCCTCTGCCTCCCTGCTAGCGCAGTATTCGGCAGTATTTCTTACAAAGGTCTCCAATGCAAGCTTGGCGCCTGATGGGCCCTGGTGTCTTACTTCCTCCCCAAACTGAGAATTACAGCTCTGGAATGCAGGGTCCACCTGAGCCTCTGAACAGGTCTCCATAAAAAATCCAGGAGAGGGAAAAGCTTGTATCTTGCCTTTGCTGCCGTTTCCCCCCACTTCATTCACCCTAAGAACTTAATGCTATTCCCCTTTTTAGAGCGTTTGCCTTTATAAATGGGTAGAAGGGAAAGTACCGTGCTTAATCCAAAGGAATGACTCTCTAATGGTAGAATTCTAGGCATTAGTGGAAATGTTTTAGTTCAGGGGCTTTGACTGAAAAGTCCTCAAATTATATCTCACAGGCTGCACAGCAGCTCAGAACACATAGGTGTTGCACATGGGATCAGAAGTGGGGTCAGACTCATCCAGTTCTCTTAAATAACCCTTCCTCTGCACCAGATCATGGAAGCCTGGACCCAAAGCAAGGCTGAGGCTGGAAGTGGGCGCAGAACTTCTAGAATCTCTCCCTCCACAGAGGTCTACCTTTCAGCTGAGGACTGGGGGGTGGGCACCAAAGCTATGGCCAGAGGCAGTACTGAACCAGGAACACCTGAGCCACTGGAAGTTGATGAGGGGGCCACAGGAGAGTCCCAGCTATGCTGGAGTCCTCCAACTTTGTTTAATAAGAATGCCCCTGAGGGGGTCAGGGTTCACTAGGATAACCCAGCCACCATCCCTGCCAGGAGAAACACTGATGGACAGTCTAGGCAGATGGCAGCCATATGGGTCACCCCCAGGCAGGCCCGCCCACCTGTTGGGCTCTTGCTTGGGTGACTGACTGACTGACCCACTGACCAACTTCCTGACTTCTACGTCTTACTTAGGACAGCCTAAACTCCTGCGTGCCCAGAACCATCCCACCTTGGACTGGTTAAGCTTCCCAGTAGCCTCAGCCCCTATTTCCTTCCCTCTACTTCTGTATACCCAGCCGACAGACTGGACAGGAGGCACATGTTACCCTTTCTTCTTCTCCACCCTCCCCAGATGAGAGCACATGCACATGCATACTCAGGTACATATTCTGGCATACACATGTACTCAAATATGCCTATATCAATACATATATAAGCATATGTATGTATATATGTACACATACAAATTCTTATGCTGGTATACATTCCAACACATGCATGCATAGTCATACTCAGACACATTTTATGTACATATATACACATGTATATTTACATTCACATGCAAAACATGCATGTGCATACATATAGTATACATATATAGAATCTGAAGCCAAAGGAAGGGGCCAGGGTAGAAAGACAACATGAGTAAAGACTGTAAGAGGTGTGTTCTGTAGACTGTAAGGATCCTGAACTGGCTAGGTCATTAGTATAGATACAAGAAGAAGATGAGTGGGAGTTGGTGGCTATGAAGCTAAGACTTCAAGGCTTGTCCCAGTGGGTGATGGGAAATCCCTCATGGATTTTGAGCCAAGGGTAGGCAGGATCTTTGAGCTGACATTAATATTGGGACTGTGCAGAGGACCATGAAAGTTAGTAGAAGTCCTAGCTGCCATGACCATGAGCATCCCCTCCACGTGAACTGGGACTCTGGCCAGTGTGTAGTCAACCTACTCTCCATTTTCCACATGGAGGCATCAAGGCTAGAGAGAAAGGAAGTCAGGTCCCAATTAGACCTTGGTATCCCATTAGTCTGCATTCAAGAGAGGCTCATAAAAGCAGGCAAAGAGAAGACAAAGTGACTTATTACTCTGATACCATCTTATTCCCATCTTGTGTATACAACCTTTCCCTCTCTCCTTCTGCTTGGGGAACCTGGGTGCTGTATGTCTTCTCTTTCCTCTTTTGCTCTGTGCCCTAAGTTCTATTCCCCATCCCAGGCCTAGCCCTCTTCTTCTACTAAATAAAATGAGGACTTAAAAAAATAAAGTCATGTTGTAGGGAAGAGCAAGATCAAGAAAAGGATAGAACTCCTGCTCAGGGTGGACAGAGGTTGATAAAGAAAATAGAGAGAGAGAAGGCAGAACTACTACATTTCCATACTCTGTTTTTTTCTACCAAGGTGTATTTAAAAGGGGACAAACTGGTTAACAGAGAACTGAAACTCAAGATAAGGGATTTGGTAAGAGAATACTTAGCTGCCCTTGACAAGCTGAACTTGCCAAGCTCTGATGACCTACAGTCAGAGTACTAAAAGAATTTGCTGATGTGATCACTGAATCACTGTCAGTGATCTTTGTAAGACTGTGAATAATGAGGGGAGGGGAGGTACCACCAGATTAGAAATGGGCAAATGTTCTGGTTTTCCAAAAAGGGAAGGGAATGGATTTTTCAAATCAAAGGTTGGTGAGTTTCAAATCCTGGAGAAAAAAATTTTTTTTAATGTATATCCATTAAAATGTGTGCTCTTTGAATGTAGAGACTGTTTTATGTTTGTGTGTTTATGTGTGTGTGTTTCACATAGTAATTGCTTAATAAATATGAAGTGTTGAAGTGAAAGGAAAGTCAAAATCATTAGAAAGGGAAATGATATAAGAAATGACTTGGATAGATTCAGAATTGAAGATGATAAGAAAATAAAATATAGAGATAATTTGAAAATAAAAATGAAGCTTGGAGTTACAGAAAAAATAGAAAAGGAAGTGGTGATCACTTTTCAAGTCAGTGTGTACTTGTCAAAAACAGGTCATAACAGACCGACATATTTTTTTCATTTTTGACAAGGTTACCTGAACTATTTGACAAGGCAAATACAAAGATCAGTTGAAGAAACTAAAAATGTTTAGTTTGGAAAAGAGAAGATTTGGGGCTATCTTCTGGAACAGGGATTACATTTATTCTGTTTCACCCTAGAGCATAATAGGAAGGAAGTCACAAAGAGGACTGGAGGTAAGGAAAAACTTCCTCACAATGAGAACTGTACAGAAGCAGGAAGGGCTATCTTGGAAGACAATAGATTTTCCCTTCATGGAGGTCTTCAAGTAAAGGCTGGATGACCCCTGGAGGATGTCATATTCAGAGACGGGTTAGACTAGATGGTTTCAGAAATGGCTTTAGAATTCTGAAATTCTGTAAAGAGGGATCTAGTCCCAGAGGGCAGAACCAGTAGTAATAGGTAGATGGATACAGCAGAAGAGGTTGATTTAAGCTCGTTATAAGAAAAAAAATTCCCCCAATTAGCGTTGTCCCAAAGGGTAATTGGGCCATCATGAGAAAGAGTGAGTTCCATGTCACTGGATCATCTTTATTCATTTATTCATTTGTTTGTTTTAGGTCTGGGATACCCTATTTTGCCCAGGCTCAAGGTGTAGTGGCCACTCACCAGTTGATTATTATTTATTGATCAGCACAAACGTTTTAGCCAGCTCTCCCTTTTCCCCCTAGACTGGTTTACTACTACACGAGCAGCCTAGTGGTCCCTTGTTCCTGGGACTTATCCTATTGGTGCTAGACTTAGTGTGGACACTCAATTGGCTTAGACCACAGTTTAAAACTCCTGAGTTCAAGCAATCCACCAGCCTTAGCCTGTCTTGTAGCAGGAATTATAGGCATGCATCACCATGCTTGGCCCTCTGGATCATCTTTAGGAAAAGGTTGCACACTCACTTGTTGAAAGGGTTGTATAGGGGATTTTTATTCAGGTATTGGTTGTCCTAAATGACTTCTAAGGAGCCTTTCAACTATGACATATTATGCTTGAATTTCAGCAAGGAATTTGACCAAGTCACAATATTCTTATGGACAAGATGAGAGATGTAAGTTGTATGAGAGCACACTTTGGTGAATTTGGAACTAGTTCCTCAACCAGCTCCAAAAGTGGGATCCAAATAGCCAGGTATCAACTTGGAGGAAAGTCTCTAGGGGAACTCCCAAGTGATGTGTCTTTATCATATTCTCTCAGATACTTTACAATGACTGGGGATAAAGATATAATTGATATGTCTATCAAATTTTGGAGTGACATGAAATTGAGAAGAGATAGCTAGTACTGGAAAAGTAAATCAGATT
>JAQQSW010020399.1:0-10863 GCA_028646575.1 Pseudocheirus occidentalis | reverse complement strand
TGCAATTAGATGGTTCTGTTTGAAGAATTAAACCTAATACAATGAATATTGTATAACCTGCTCATTAACTAGAGTCCTGTGGCCGCCAAGCTTCCTCTGTTGCCTTAAGGACCCAGCAGCTATAGAAAGGCTCTCCCTCCCCCTTGTGTCAAAGCCAGCTCCTCTTGTTCTAGGAAAAAGAAAAAGGATTCTGGAGCTATTTGTCTCTTTCAGGAAAAAGAGCAGCTGACCCCTGGACTGCAGCCTTAGCTTGGGTAAACCCTGCTTTCCGGCTCCTCCATCCCACCCTGCTGCAAACGCCCCAGGGGAAGTTTTCTTTTTAAATGGCTAGAGTTCAGATTTAGTTGGGTAGGTGAAAGCCAGGACGGATAATCTCTTTGCAAACCCAAAGGCCTGGCATAATGGCTATGGGCACGGGAAGGCAGCAACAGGAAACACTCATGGCCATACACGGTCCTGTTAGGGAATGAATGAGCCTCTTCAGCCAGTGCCGATGGCTTCAGCCAGTGCCTGTCAATTAAACAGCATTTTCAAAAAGCCTACTATGTGCTGAGCCTTGCTCTTATTTACATTAGAATGTGAGCATCTTTAGGTCAGGGCCTGTACTTTTGCCTTTTTTGGCATTCTCAGTACTCAGCACGGAACCTGGTACATAGAAGAGCTTAATAAATGCTGGTTTGACCAAATGAGCACACGCAATCACTTTTGGTTTTTTGTTTCACAAAAGTGAAACAGTCCCTGCCTTCAAGGTGCTTATCAGGAGAGAAAATCCATTCATCCATCCATCCATCTTTCCATCTATCCATCCATCCATCTATCTATCTATCTATCTATCTATCTATCTATCTATCTATCTATCAATCATCTATCTATTTATCTGTCTGTCTGTCTGCCTGTCTATCCATCTATCCTTCCATCTATCTATCCATCCATCCATCTATCTATCCATCCATCTATCTACCCATCTATTTATCCATCCATTCATCTATCCATCTATCCATCCATCCATCTATCCATCTATCTATCTATCATCTATCTATCTGTCTATCTATGTATCTATCTACCTATCTATCTATCCGTCTATCCATCCGTCTATTTGTCTATCCATCCGTCTATCTATCTATCTATCTATCTATCTATCATCTATCTATCTATCTATCTATCTATCTATCTATCTATCTATCTATCTGTCTATTGTCACTGGGCCTGGATGGCTCCAGAGGAGAAAATGAGACTGGTGACCTCTCGCACTTAAATATAATTCATGACATTATCTTCCTGATGTCACTTTGATGTCACCTGATGTCATGGTGTTTTTTGAGAATGAAGGACAAACAACAACAAGAATTAGATATGATAGATTCATGTTGATTCTTAATGGCTGGCGGCCCTTTTGTCATTTAACAAAAGTAGAGCCTATTAGAGCATTGTACCTGCACCACTTGCAGGTACTAGGTAGAGGGCATTATGGACAAAATACATCTCCTCTGCTTTAGAAACTTTATGGGGATGCAGAGAGGGACTCTATCAAGAATGGCTACCTGTGCCCAGAAAACACCTTGTGTTCAAGATGAAAGCAGCAGCACCACCACTATCATGAAATATCTATTATATTTATAATGCTGGATGGAAAGCTGGGGAAGGGGGTGAAACAGGGGAGGGGGATACAAAGTTTAGATAAATTATGATTCCTGCCCTTAAGGAAATTATTGTCCAGTAGGGGAGAAGATACCAACACAGTCAGTTATCAAGCATGATACTACATGATAGTTACACTGGAGTAACCCAAAGCAGAGATATACATTCTGTGGTGGGAAGTCCGTATCAACCAGGAATAATCGGAGGAAGTTTTGTGGAGGAGCTAGAATCTGAGCTGGTTTTAGAATAAGAGTTCTTGATTTGAGGTTTATGAACTTGTTTATTTTAATATATGTTTCTGTTTCAACATAATTGGCTTCCTTTGTAATTCCATTAATTTTGTTCTATGCATTAAATATACATGTATATGTATCTACAGACATATCTACATATATAAATACATACATGCATATGCACATATACATATATATACACATATGTCTGAGAAGTTGTCCATAGGCATCACCAGAGTGCCAAAGGGGTCCATTGCATATGTGTAATGTGTGTGTGTGCACACACGCACACACACACACAGAGGAAGCTCTGCTGTAAAGGATCAATAGAAATTCAGCAAATAAGGATGCACAGAAGAAATTATTCTAGTCAAAGAGGATATGGCTAGGGCATAGCTTACGTGGAGAGGGATAATATGCTATGAATTTGAAAAGGGAGGCTGGTGGCAGGTTGTGGAGAGCCTCGAATGCCAGGCACAGGATCTTGAAATTACGGCTTGCCTATCTTCTTCCAAGGCGCTGGTCTTTGAGTCAATTTCAGCGGTCCGTGTGGAAAGAACCCTCAGTATCCGAGCTTGGGGGGTCATAAACAGGATCAAGAGAGAAGAGAGGTACAGAAAGGAAAGGAAAGAAACATGAATTAAGCACTCCCTATATGCCAATGGGCAAGTAGGTGGTGCAGTAGATAGAGCACCAGTCCTGGAGTTAGGAAACTCTGAGTTCAAATTCAGCCTCAAACGCTTAATAGCAGTGTGACCCTGGGCAAATCACTTAACCCTGCTTGGTTCAGTTTCCTCATCTGTAAATGGGCCAGGGAGGGGAATGGCAAACTGCTCCAGCATCTTTGCCAAGAAAACCTCTAAATGGGGTCATGAAGAGTCAGACACGACTGAAAACGATGTGCCATGGGGCGGCTGGGTGGGACAGTGTCTAGAGCACCAGCCCGATGTCAGGAGGACCCAAGTTCAAATACAGCCTCAGACACTTGACACACTTAGTAGCTGTGTGACCCTGGGCAAGCCTTGCCTTTCCCCTCCAAAAACAGACCCAAAACACCAATGTGCCAGACACTGCGCTACATGCTTTGAAAGTATGATCTCATCTGATCCTCACAACCACCTTGGGAGGTAGTTACTGTTATCCCCTTGTTATCATTGAGGAAACAAGGCAGAGTTTAAGTGATTTACCTGGGGTCGCATTACTAGCAAGTATTTATGGCTGGATTTGAACACAGGTCTTCCTGCCTCCAGGCCCCCTGGTTGTCTTTAGGTAGTACTCAGAGAACCACAGAGACATGCACTTAGAGTGACTTCATTCCTACAGGCTTCTCCCTGAACACCGTTTCCCCTTCTCTTCCCTTTTGAGACACGGATTCCTTCCATTGGCCGCCTCTTCATCCATCATACCCAATGACTCTATTTCCTACAGTTGATCCCCAATTTTGCCAAGACATTCAGCGTCCTCTCCTGTGGCCCAGGTGGCCAGAATCCTGTAACCAGGGCCCATTAGCACGTTCTCGGCATTGTAAGCCTCACTTCCCAGAAGGCCCCACGAGCAGCTGGACACATGGCTTCTGAGAGCGGCATGAGCAGAAAGTGTTAGCTTAACCTGTGAGCGCTTTTAAAAAGTACAAAGCAATTCAAACTTCTTAAAGGCCAAAAAGTCAGATGAGAACAGTTTAGTAGTAACTGCAAAACTACTTGATACGTCCAGATTCTTTCTGGCAAAATGAAGAAACTTGGAGATAGTCTTTTTAATGAGGGAAATATGGATGCAAATGTAATTACTGCGAGGGCTAAGTCTTCTCATCTTTCATGTTTCTGCAACACCATGGATCCTCCAGAAGGAAAAAAAAATCCTCCTCTTGCCACATGGAGTGTTTTTTCTAATGTTTCCAATAGCGTTTCCGTTCCTGCTATGATTTTCGTAGCTGAGCTGGCCATTAAGGCTGTCTGGCTTAATTTGCCATTGTTATGGTAGCTCTTTAAAAAAAAAAACTCTAATTAACCAAGAAAATAGGTCAACAAGCCAGTAAATATTTAAATAAGTGTCACATTTTATTTGAAAAGTTCCCTGGGAAGGCCTGACACTTTATGAATAAATTAATGTTTTGCCCTCCTTCAATATCAGCCTGGCAGTGCTGTAGATGGTGATTCTGAGCCTTTGGGGAGGGGGCACCCCTCTGTTATTTTATTGGTTTCATTTCATTACACTCTGCTCCACCCCTACCCGAAAAACCCTGTGTGGCATGGAATTATTGTTTTAAGTATGAAAGATGAATTCATTTTGATTTGCCTGGTAGAATTTTAGAATTTCTTGGTACTTTTCCAAGTAATTAGAAATAGACCAGGGTGGCAAAAACCCAGGGTTGAGAATGTCTGACTTAACACATCAACATTAACCCATTCGGCGTGAGAGAGATGTAATAACATAATTAAATTCATAGTCAAGTGGAGAAAATGAAATAAAAACTTTATTTTAAGGGTCAGTGCCAAATAGACAATATTGGATAGAGTTACAAGGATGTTAAAAAGTACTGTGGGGGTGTCTAGGTGGCTCAGTAAATAGAGCACAGGCCCTGGAGTCAGGAGGACCTGGGTTCAAATCTGGCCTCAGACACTTAACACTTACCAGCCATGTGACCTTGGGCAAGTCACTTAACCCTAACTGCCCTTTCCTTCCTCTTCCAAAAAGAAAAAAAAAAGGACTGTGAAGTAGAGAGTTTCTTAGGAGAGAAACAAGAAATTCAGGGTGTTAGAATCTGAGAATCACCAGAGATGGAGGACATCTAAGATCATGCAGCCTGTACCTGAAGCATGAATCCTCTTTGTTAGGGTAATAGACCTAGTACCTGAAGGACCCCCTGGTGCTGCCTCCTCATTTTGGGGAAAAATGAGATTCCAAGGGCCCAAGTCAGTTGTCCAAGATCACATTAGCAGTAAGTAGCAAAGCCAAGATGTGAATTCAGCTTCCCTGAGTCCAAGACCAGTGCTCTACTGCCACTAACATGTTAAGAAATAGAAATGACTTACATTTGTGTTGGGCTTTATACTTTATAAAGCAGTTTTACAGGCACTGTCTTGTTAGATTTTGTTTAATCCTCATGACTGGGAAGAAATGAGCTAGACCAGGGTGGGGAACCTGCAGCTTTGAGGCCACATGTAGCCCTCTAGGTCCTCAAGTGCTGCCCTTTGACTGAATCCAAACTTCACAGAACAAATCCCCTTAATAAAAGGATTTGTTCTGTCAAACTTGGACGCGGTCAAAAGGTCGCATCTAAGGACCTAGAAGGCCACATGTGGCCTTGAGACCTCAGGTTCCCCACTCCTGAAGGCAGCCTAGTCAGAGGCAGTGAGGTAGAGTAGGGACTGGAGTCAGGAATATCTGAGTTTAAATCTGGCCTTAGGTACTTACTAGCTCTGTAACCCTGGACAAGTCACTTCACCCTGTTTGCCTGACTTTCCTCAAAATGGGGGTCACAAAGAGTTGGACACAACTGAAAATGACTGAACAAGGTAGACTGATCATGGGTGTACTCGAACAATTTGATGGATTCCTTAGTCTACTTGATGTGACTACAGAATATGAGCATTTGTTGGCAAGCATTTGAGGGAAAGCTGTACCTAAGAGTATGGGTCTGCCCATTAGCACCTTACTAAGAAGACACTGGGTCTTGGCTAATATGGGACTCAGGAGGACAGACTTGTACAAGAAGCTGCCTTTTTCCACTGTGTATAAAAGCAAGTGGGCCTGCACTCTGGAGGACAGCCAGAGCTTATACAGTTGGAAAATGTCTTCACCATGGAAATTTTAAATGGATGCCTTCAAGAAGGAACAAGGAGTACATATTCTTGCACATGACCTGAGATGAGAGGTCTAGAGAATGCACTTTCTCATTACAAGACATAGTAAGTAGCACCTGGGGGGACCAAAAGATTTCCAGCAGAAGCACATGGCAAAAACATCATGTATTCCCAATTGTCCTGAGAATGGAATCCCATTCTTTACAATTACCTCATACCTCACTCGAGCTAGATGGTTCCAAGTTTGAGCACCATCCTGTAAGAAGAAAAATAATTTTCTCAATAGCAACTTCTTGGTAAAGACAGAGAGGGTCAACTAAATAAGTCCAGAAGCTAAAAGGTTAAAGAAATATCATGGAGGCAACCAATTGTTACCATGATTACCATGAGTTATTCTGAAAGTGAAAACTTTTTGGCAAGGCGACTGCCTGTTTAGCTCCCAAAAGAGGTTTACTTTTCTTAGGGGAGACTAAACTATGATACTATGCATCTTAGTGGGGAGGGGATGATGTAGGACTGTGTGGGAAATAAGGACTCACTAGAACATCAAATGATTACCCTGATAATGACTACAAGTTTATTTCCTTTAAAAGGAAACAGTAGGTGCAAATGTGGTGCTTTATGGATTTCTTTATCTTTTTTATGGGTTCCTGTGAATCTTTTGTGTTTTCTGTGAGGTGAAATAGATGCTGTCCTATACTCAATATATATTTGGTATCTTGAATGCTTGTATGAGATGTGTGTAAGGAGGGGACAGAGGACTTGATGACCTAACTTTGGGGAAATCTAAATATGAGCTCTACTTCATTATAATAGGATGTTAACTTTGTAATTCCAAGTGAAAGCAATGAGCCAAGGGAAGATAATAACACTTTTTAGGGTCAACCGCTAGGATTAAACTTGATGTATGCAAGCTTAGAGGATGAGTGTAGGTACACACACACACACACACACACACAGCTGTTAACCACTTGGGGGCCTTATTTTTCTAGTACTGGAAACTGGAGATAATTCACTTTAATTAGTTCAGCAAATAGTTACTCACTCAGTTCATACCTAGAAATAATACTTAATAGGCTAGGAAAAAAGAGTAGCAGCAATTTTAGCATGATCTCTTGTAACCCTGTGCGCTTAAATGAAAACTAGCAAAAATGTGAGATTTCACTTGGTTGTATATTTACAGTTTTTAAAATGAGAACTTCACTGCAAATAATATTAATTATTAATACTAATAATTCAGGGCACTAATTGATGAAGAACTCTTAAAATGTACCTCTTGGGGTCTAGGTACTTTTTAAAGCATGCTGAATCAAACCTTTAAAGCTTAAATAATAGTAACACTTGGATAAATGTATCATAGTGAAATGCCAGCAAAACCACCTTTATTGCATAGACAGTGATTTTGTTTCTGGGGGAGGAGTACGTTAAAGGTCACCAGCACCTTTCAGTATTTTTCCAACCCAGCCCTGATGTTCTGCAAGGAACATAAGAAGGACAAGGTGCAATGAGACTCCAGTAAGGTAATGGAGGCAAAATTACCTGTAAACCTTAAAATGCTGCATAAATGCCAGTTGTCATTATCATTAGCTTCCAGTCCAGTAATGACTTAATTCCTTGAGCTTTCTACTGCATTTCTACTGAGCTCAAGCACTATTTAGAGCAATATGGAGGTGTGATGATACCTGTTTAACAACCAGACTCTCTGGAGGGGAGGAAAATGTATGAACACACTTTTGTTGTTTTGTCCGTTGTTTTCTTTTTCTTTTAAGTAGCATTTTACTTTTTTCCGATTAAATATAAAGAATTTTTAACATTCCTTTTTTAAAAAAAATCTTGAGTTTCCAATTTTCTCTCCCTCCCTTTTTCCCTTCCAAAGAAGGTAAGCAATTTGATACAGGTTATATATGTATAATCATGTAAAATCTTATTTCTTAAGCCCAGACAATGAACAAAACAATGAATCAAGCCCAGGTCTGTGCAATTTATGTGGTATAAATGCTTGCCCTAAAATTTAACAATGGGATCCAATCAGAACTGGCTCAAGCACACTCCAAGGTATGCTATGGGAGAGTTAAGGAAGATTTCCCCAGGGCACTCTCCCTCTTTTCCAGTTTTGCTAAGTGGAGCTCCTGGGAATGATTTGCCCACGCTAGGGGTATGAAAGGAACAGAAGCGTGCTGAGTCAGTTGTAACTCAATTGCCAGAGCATTGTTAGATTTCAGTGTGGGTATTTACATCACAGAAATTGCTATGAACCAGGGCTTATTTTATTGGGTTTTTAAATTGTCTAGACTTAAGAAAGTGCTAATAATTCAAATTAAATGCAAAAGTATGTGTGTACATACACTTATTTTTCTCCAGAGAGCCTGGTTGTTAAACATTTACCTGCACGTTCTTATTTTCCTCTATAAATATTGCTTGAGATCAGCAGGAGTACAGCAGAAGGCTCAGGGAATTAAGTCAGCACCAGACTGGAAGCCTGCTGAGTGGGGGCTAACCCCAATTATATCAACTAGATTTTATGTAATGATTTAAAGTTTGCAAAGTGTTTTGCATCCATTATCTTATTTGAGCCTTACAACATACCCTGGGTAGGGATCACCAAATTAAAGTAATTTTTCTGACAAAAACTTAGAGAAGAGTTAGACTGATTGCTGTGAGAGGGGTGGGTGGTGAAGAGTCAGTTAAAAAACAGAGAAGAGCTGGCAGTCTGTGCCATGTCCTTATCCCCAGCTTGTTACATTCGAGACTTTGGGAAATTTTCCCCTTGGAAGAGATCTGGAGCTGTGTCTCTTGGTTAAGCTGAAATACCTTACTCCCAATGGGAGAAATTCTTTACTCTATATTGTCTGGTATATAATCCCCTATGTGTGTTTTCTCTGATTTCTGTTTTGCTGTTGACTTGACTAGGTGGGGTTTTTTTTGTGCTAAAATAGAACAAAACAAGAACACCTAGAGTCTAGCTGGTTGACTCTGGTTTATATCACTAAAAAAAAACAAAACCCTCTCTCTCTCTCTCTCTCTCTCTCTCTCTCTCTCTCTCTCTCTCTCTCCCTCTCTCTCTCCTCTCTCTCTCTCTCTCTCTCTCTCTCTCTCTCTCTCTCTGTCTCTCTGTCTCTCTCTGTCTCTCTGTCTCTCTGTCTCTCTCTCTCTCTCTCTCTCTCTCTCTCTCTCTCAAATATAACCCTAGTCAGAGACCACCAGATAGTAGCAAAGACCAACAAGAAAACATGAAGCTCAAGACTGGTGTCTAGCATTGAAAAGAGACAGCAGAACGGCAAAAGACCTCACTTGGTGGAAAAAGCAGTTTGTCCGATGATATTATCAGAAGCCGGCAACCCCATACCGCTGTGTGCATAAACTACTATGGATGTATGGACGCCAAGGTTATATGTGTTTCGTGTAACTTTGCCAGGACAAGTAACTTCTCTGACCAGACGTTCTCTCCATTTGTCCCCTCCTCAGCTGACTGTGGGAGGGTATACTCCTGTACATATTGAGGAAATCTTCCTTGTCATTCTTATGCTGTTTATCTAAAACCCTTTTATTCTGAACTAACCAGCCCTCTGGTTAGCCAGGCTAAAAAAAAACCAAACCAAATCCAAACACAATACATGAAGGTAGACCATAAAGCTAAGTTCTTGAATGAATGCTGACCCAAACCTACCACCACCTTGAACTTGGGAGAGTATACCCCAAGGGATAGAAGGACCATATTTAAGAGGGATTGTGGGATCTGTTCAGGAACCATGAAAATGGCTCCGGCCTTGTACCCACACCCACACCCACACCCACACCCACACTCACACCCACCCATACACACACCCCACACACGCACCCAGGCATACACACTTTCTGAGTGGCAATGTAGACTGGACTGTGAGGGAGAAAAATGTGGCTTATTAGGCTTCATTAGGAGGTTGATTCGGGTGTGTGGAATTCCAAAAAGATGAGTGGAGGAATCAATGGCAGGGTCTATGAGAAACAACTCGGAGCGATTATTACCAGTGATATGCCGTTGTGTCCCTTTTCCTGTTGAAACATTGAAATTGCAGATCTTCAAAAGGTTCTTTTTAAACAAATTTTTCTTCCTTTAGAGAACCATAATATGGCTCTTCTCTTTTTCTTTCTCTTCCTTCTTATCAAGCATTATTGAGTGATTAAGTGGTGACAAGCTCTGTGCTAAGTGCCTGGGGACACAAAGAAAGCCCCAAACACAATCCTTGCCCTTAGGAAACTCCCATTCTAATGTGGGAGTGGGGTGGGCGGAGTGGGGGAGTGGGAGGTGAGGAGAGAGAATGTGCCAGGCCTGGGGAACAGCCAGTGAAAAGGAGATGATGGGTGAGATAGTCCATGGAGGGTTGGGAAGAGTATCAGTGGGGGAGATTTCAAACTGAGAACTACTTACGGGCTTTCTGCAAAATGCAAGACACTATTTTCTTGCATTCTTATACCTTAAAAAACTCATTAAGGCATGTCTTTTGACAAAAAAAGACAATTCAATTCCACAAATATTAAGTATCTACTTTTTGCAAAGCATTGCATTAAAAAAAAAGCATCAGTGATTGCACCAATGCATCATGGGACTCCAGGAGAGAGACATGATAAAGAACTAAGCCTAAATGTTTCTCCTAAGACTTCCTCCCCAGTCTCTTAATTGTTGCCCTGTTAGAAACTGTGTCGACTTGCTCGCGCACAATTTTTTCTAAAGGAGGATTAATGTGATCAAATCCTAAGAGCATTTCCCACCTCTGTGTGTGCCTTTGTATAGATGCCCTTCATGCCATCTCCAGCTCTCAGAAACCTTATCTTCCTTCAAGGGTCAACTTAGGGGCCACCTGCTCTATGAAGTCTTCTTTGATGTCCCTGACACTGGTGTTCTCTTACTCCTCAAAGGGCCTCCCCTGTGTAAATGTGGTGTCACCTTAGTAGACATGGCTTCATTTTTATGTTGACAGTGCTTAGTGCAGCACCTAGAATATAGTGTTTAGTAAAACGTTAATTGAATTGGGCTACTTTGGAGAGATGATCCTTCAACCCCACCCCTTCTTTTTTTTAAATTTTAATTTATTTTCTTGATTACATCATTCATTTCCAGTTTTGAGTTACAAATTTTCTCCCCTTCTTTCCCCTACACCCAAGCCCAAAACAGTGATCCCACTGTAAAGCCCCTCCCACAATCTGTTCCC
>JAQQSW010020398.1:0-10863 GCA_028646575.1 Pseudocheirus occidentalis | reverse complement strand
GTTACTTGGTTCCAAAATTATACTAAATAATATGAGGGTCTGTAAATGCACGTTTTTGCTGCAAGGTAGCGTCAAGTAGCTGGTAGCCATTGTCCAGAATGGTTCGGAGTGCAAAGGGCTAATATACTGTTCCTCTCTCTTTAGAATTAACTTTTTGACATCTGAGTAAAATTAGTCACATATGTCTATGACTAGTAGCTTATTTCTCTGGCTAAAATTAACTTTTTCTTGGCCAATTGGGCCATTTAGAATGGCTATTCAGATCTATCCAAATAGACTGACAGTTCATTTTAATGCTGATTATGTGAATTTATATCCCTGTCCACTTAGTAATTAATCTTTTACAAAAATATGATGCTTTTGACAAAGCATAAGTATATGGTACCTATAATTTTACAATTTCAAATAGTCTTCATAAAATTTGAAATTTATTTCCTGGCTATTTGGAGCTAAATAACCATAGAATTCCAGAAAATGTATAGTGAAAATAAATTGTATAGTGTTATAACTTGCTTTATCTGGATCTGGGACCTTGCAATCGTTACTTAAAGTTAGATGTGATAATTCACAAAGCACTGCATTCATTTCACATTTTGCTTCCATCCTCACAACAACATTAGCATTTATATAGCACTTTATAATAGTATTTAAGGTCTGCAAAGCCTTTTGCAAACACCTCATTTTATCTTAACAACACAAAGAAGTAGGTGCTATTATTATCTCCATTTTTCAGATGAGGAAACTGAGGCAGACAAATTAACATTCTTTCCCAGGGTCACATGGCTAGTAAGTGCATAAAGCTGCATTTGTAAGTGGATAAAGCTACATTTGAACTTGGGTCTTCCTGACTCCAAAACCAAGCATTCTATCCACTGCAGTAACTAATAGAATTCTAGTAGACTTTTTTACTCATAGCTCCACCAGCCTGAACAACCAAAGTATCACTAATATTTGTTTGAAAAACCTGTCAATTCTTATTATTGTCTTGTATTGAACTAAAGCTGCAGAAAGTCTGGTTGCATCTTACTATCAGATGCAGCTTTTTTGAAACTGGGAAACATATCCTTTTGCATAACACTAATAACTCCATTTGTTGTTTGCATACAGTATGCAACTAATATTTGTTTTATGCAAAAAAACTTTGCCTTTTTCAGATAACAGTTTTTACCTTCTGTAACACTTTTGTTTTAGTAAGATCTAGTCTAGATGATGCATTAAGACAGACTTCTGCCTGTTCTCCCTTTGTTAAGTCAGCTTCGGTAACATGGCATCCTTTGTTTTCCATTTTTTTTAAAACACATTAATAGAGAGGGAATATCTATTTATCACAGCGTAGCAGTGATTAAGTGTTTCTAGCAGGATAGCCTAAAAGCCAGAGAGGTCTGCACTGTTCTAGTTGATCATTTTACCATTCTTACTACAGAGTCAAATTCAGTATAATTTTGTGCAAGTGTATTTTCCAGTGTGTTTAGTTTAAAGTGAAAGTTAATCTCTTTTTTTTCCTTTAGGGTAACTCCAAAAGCCAATTTTGCTGAAACTCACCAACTGCAGAGTAGCAATCTGCAGGTACCCAGCACTTCGCAGCCAGGTAGTCCTAAGGGGTCTACGTCACTGCTTATACACTCTGCTTTGGAAGCTGAGAAAGAACAAAGTTCTGGAAATAATTCAGATACTTGAAAAAGGAAAATCTCCACACAGTGTCACTGAACTGCTCACCTGGAAGGGGATTCCTGTTACACTGGAAAAGACCGATGCACTAGACTTTGTGAACAACTTTGTATGCGTCTCTCGTTTGCACAGAGTTACATTGCCTGCTGTTACGATGGAGAGAAGGGACTTCGGGATTACTGGTCAGTGTGTGAAGAGCTTCATGATAGCAAGAAGCCCAAAGAGCTGAACTGCCCAGGTTTAACAATAAAAGGACAGTTATGGAGAGAGTGGAGAGAAGACTCCTCTTAAGTTGATGAACATTGTCTCTTAAAACTTATCATTGTAGGCTGACCATCTCCCTGTTGTGATTTTATTTTACTGCAGTCATTTTAATCTAACTCTTCCTACTTGTTTTCTTTATTTTAAAAGTAAGTACATAAAGATTTGCAAAAACTTTACATTTTGTACTATAATGCTGTGCCATTATCTCATTGTAATGCTGTCGTTGGTAGTTTTTACACTGAGTTTTAAAGAGAAAATAGAGAGTGAAACAAAGTAATAACAACACCTGTGTTATGGCATTGTTGTGAGAATCAAATGAGATAATACACAGAGTGCTTTGCACACCATAAAGCGCAGCATCGGTGATTCTCAACCTTCCTAATGCCATGACCCTTTAATACTTGTATGTGGGCGGGTCTGCATGTGGGCGGGCCCACCTGGAGACAGATAGAGGAGGTTCCTAAGACCATGGGAAATATGTGTTTTCCCATGGTCTTAGGTGACCCCTGTGAGAGGGTCGTTTGCCCCCAAAGGGGTCGCAATCCACAGGTTAAGAACCACTGCGCTATATAAATGTTAGTGACTATTAATATTCATTTGTTCAAGGTAATATAAAAAAATTGACCCCTTAAAACTGTGCTTATGATTTTATAGGTAGGGGAAACCTTTTTACTAATGCATGTGGGTACCTCCTCTGCAACTTCTGGTCTTGTAGTTGTCAGGGCTACTTGAGAAGTTAAATGACTTGCCCTTTTGCCACTAGTATCAAAGGCGGGACTTGAATCCAGGTCTTCCTTCCTCCAAGTCTGTCGTTCTGTCTTCTGTGCCATTCTGCCTATCAGAATGTTGATCCATTATCTAAATGTTTTTAAAATGACAATTTAAGTGTTATTGCCATCTGTCTTCAAAATCTAAAATTTGTAAATAATTTTATATTCCTCAAATATTGGAAATTCCTACTAATATGAAGTGCCTGTTGATTTTAAAAATTAAGCAAATCTTTGGTGCAGCTGAATTTAAGGTGCTTTCTTCAAGTATAATGATATTGTGTTGTTCATGACATTTCTGCAGTCAGTCCTTTTACTTTTTCTTTTAGCTCATTAAGACTATATTCTGAAGGATTCTGTGATGTTACCTTTTTTAATCAAGTTATATGAGATTGTGCTCCTCTTAAAAAAAAGTTTTGTGGTTTCCGAAGAATGTAATTAAGACTTTTACACTTGGCAGGTAACTTGATGTTAACTCCAAAAAGGGAAATATTTTCACTAAGGGGAAGTTTGTACAATAATTTTTATCAAAAATGGAGAATAAAGCATATAATGCAAATCAAGACGGTCTGCCTATACAGAAAGAGGTATCAAAATTTCCCAGAATTTCTTAATTGTATCTCTTATTAATATTAGGTGTATTTTAAGTGGCACATTTGAATAATAAAAATACTTTGTGTCACATGATTCTTCAAATAAATTGTATAGAATCTACTCAGGTGCCTTAGGATTTTGCTGAACATTCAATATTATGTATCAGTAATGTTAGTGTCACTAAAATAAGAAATGTAGTTATGGTAAACAAAGAAATTTTGCAGCATACTTTGAAATTTAAAGATATTTGTTCACACTGTTTTATTTCACAACAAATAAAATATTTAGTAATTTATTGTCTTAAATAAGATTCCCTGATGCTTTTGATTTTTCTGTTTATTTTGAATACACAGTTGAATTATAAAGAAAATATCCAATATACTACATTAAGATATTGTAAATATTAATATTTTTACATTTATAAATGTGAACTTTATATACACTTTCAGCTATATATCTTTATATACTTTTTCAATGTTTGTATAATCTTTTCCATAATAAAATGTTGTTTGTTTAAGCCATGTTTTCATTCTGTGGTTATAGGGAGTTTCATTTTTTTTCTTTTGTATCCCCAGTGTCTAGCACAGTGCCTGGCACATATTAGGTATTTAATATAAATGTTTGTTGACAGATTGATTGAACAGACCTGACTTGAGAGCAATAGAGTTTCCTGGAGCAGATGCCTTGTGAACCCCTATAAGCCTAAGACCAATATTTGAATTAGATTCTCTCATGTGTGCTTGGGGGCAAGATGTCTGCAACATTTAATCATAATTATTCAGGAAAGCCTTACAATGATACACACATTTGTGTATATACACAAGTAGGTAAAATCTATAGTATCTAAGCTGCTTCTAATAAAAGTGAGTAAATAAGATAAAGTTGTCAGTGAGTAAACAAGTTGCTGGGAGATGGGGGGTGGGGGGGTTGGAGATTATAAACAGGATGCCCTGAAACAAGACACAGAGAGCTACAGTAAAGTATGGAAGGTCTCAAAACAAAGCAACAGAAACAGCCCAAGAGAATCATGGAAGGGCTGTTTGGGGACTTGCCGAGAGAAGCCCATAAATTTCTTGTCATTGCTTCTTCCTTCCATTATGAGACAACCCTTTTAGGTATTCGTGGCTCCTTGAATAATCAAACAGAAGTTATTTGTTAAATACCTACTATGTGCTGGTCTCTGAGGGTATGAAGACAGAAGTGAAATGGTCCCTTCCCTAAAGTGTTTGCATCATATACACATATCATTATACACATACACAGTGTGTGTGTATAATATTATCTCATGAGATAATGTGTGTGTGTGTGTGTATGAAAAGCTTTAAGTACCAGAGAAGCTAATATTTAATTCTGGAGGCAATACAAAGCCATTGGAATTAATTGAGAAGGGGAATGGCATGCATTTTAGAAAAACCAATGGCAGCTGCATGAAGGATAGAGTGGAGCGGGAAAAGATTCAAGGGCAGAGAGACCAAAAAAGACAATGCTATTGTAATATTTCAGGCAATACATGACAAGGTTCCAAACTAGAGTAGTGGCCATATGGGAGGAAAAAAGGGAGGGAAATTATAAGTGTGAAATCCTTGTCTTAATAATTTACATTTATCAGACACTGACTCTGTATACAATAGGTACACAATATTGATTCCTTAGGAGCAAGAGCTGTTTCTGGATAATTGAAATAGCCTTGCAGTTGGTCTCCATATTTCAAGTCTCTACTCCAGTACATCTTCTGTTCACTGCCAGAGAAGTCATCTTAAAGTAGAACTTGTTACACTTTCCCCACTCAGGTCCCCTATTTGCATTGAGTTGATATTTTGTGGCCTGAGGGCATGTGCAGTGCAGAATTCTCATGCTTTGTGTTTAGAACCAAGGCTCCATTGAAGTTGCAGGATCCAGCACCAGCAAGCACCGCCAGAAACACCTCAGATTCATAATACGTTTGATTTTGAATTAATGTTTGGTCATTGCACATTCAGAAACCATTTACTGTTGCCAAATGTTTTTGCAACCCCTTATGGGGTCACAACTCACAGTTTAAGAAGTGCTGCCTTACAGCATAGGCCTAACCACATTACCCTACCCCTCTACTCAGTGAGCTCCAGTGGCTCCCTGTTTACCCCTAGGATCAAATATAAAATCTTCTGATGACTTTTAAAGCCCTTTGCAAACTGCCGTCCTCTTCTTGTTCAGTCCTGTCCCTTCCACATGATTTACAATACAGCGACACTGATCTTGTTTCTCCTTTCATGTGACACTCTCTCCCATCTCCTTTGGCTGTACCCCAGGTCTGAAAAGCTTTTTGTCTTTGGGTCTGACTTATGGTTTCCCTGATTTCCTTCAAGACTCAGCAGAGACATTAGAGGGTTGTACTGTGTTTGGATTCCCTCCTGTATTCTATCAGAGTTCAAGTGAAAGGGCTAGAGGAATGCATGCTCCGCTCTAGATTATCAAGGAGAATGAAACGTTCCTTAAAGAAATGCAAGAGGAACTTCAAGAATGAAACAAAAAAGGAAAAGTCTGTGAAGAAGAATGTACTTCTAACCTGTACCAGGAGATTGGAGAGTGGAAAAGAATGATAAAGAAAAGCAAGGGAAAGAGCGGCTAGGTGGCACCATAAATAGAGCACTAGCCCTGGAGTCAGGAGGACCTGAGTTCAAATCTGACCTCAGACACATACTTTGGGCAAGTCATTTAACCCCAATTGCCCTGCCCTCCCCCTTCAAAAAGAAAAAAAAAGCAAGGGAAAGTTCACCAGAAAACTAGAGGCAACTAGTAAGTACTGCGTGTTTTGCTTGTTCTTATTCTTTTGTCCTTTGTCCCATGATAGGATGATATTCTGGTATTCATAACCCCCACAACTAAGAGTTCCTAGCACATAGCAATTACTTTTTTAAAAGGTTGTTGAGTGATTTGATTGATTGATTCCTATGGAGAGAGTGCTGCACTATCTCAAAAGAATATAGCTTCTTATGTTCCAAGGAATCCATAGGTCTTATTTAAGTGAGAACTCATCCAGTAATGGCCAGATAATGAAGAGAAGATTCATGGAGATTGACAGCTTCTTTCTGAACAATATGAAGGTGGCTTTCAGGCAATCTAATAATAGCAAAGGCTGCCGTCTTTCTAGGGAATGTATCTAGGATGTTGTGTCATCTTTCATCAAATAGATTGAGAGCTGATAGGTACCTTTGAAGTTATCATGGCAAACAGCCTCATTTTAAGGATGAGAAAACTAAGACCCGAAGAAATTATGAGCACTGAAAAAGGTCATGCAGGTAATAAGAAGCACTGCTAGGATTTAAACCCAGATCATTTGAGTCTGAATGTAGCACTTTACTATATGAAAGCATAGATGTCAAGGTTTCGAGCCTGAATGCCATCTAGAGAATTGAAATGTTGGAGGGGAGGGGGTTAGAAAAAACTTTTCCTAACAACTTTTATGAGGTAGGTAGTGGAAGGACTATTTTACAACTGAGGAAGGTAACATTCATATTTATAAATAACTTACACGAGGTCACATAGCTAGTAAGAAGTGAAGCTGGGACTTTTACCAAAGTCAGTGAACTGCAAGTTTAATGTCTTCTTCCTTGTACCACGTAAGTAGTTGGGAACAAGAAGTCCAGAGTATGAGCATCTGGAATGGATATGTCTTTTTGAGGTGACAGAAGTGTCATTCTAAAGACAGAATGTCAAAAAGTATTCCAACATGAAATTGAAATTCCATTCCTAAATGCCTTGGAGATGGAATTATCTTTCCCACTGTTGGAGAAATTACAAAAGAGGAGATTGAGGAATTGGGTGAATAAGTGTTCTTTGCCAAGAAATCCAAGTGAAGGAATCAGAGAGGAAAAATGACACTAGCTGCAAAGAAATGGGTGACAATGGAAAGGTAGATTTGAGGGTCATTTTTAAAAGTAAATTGAACATGATGAAAGCTAATTCAGACCTCCAGCAGATGCAAGATTTGTTAGTAAAGCAATGTTTATGAAATGAAAATATGGAAAGTACATTTGATTATTTTTGTCTTGAATGTATGAGAGAAAAAGATGGACTGGTCATTTGATTCAGAGGTAAAGTATAAGAATAAAGAGTGGGTCTGTGTCAGTGAAGGCTAGAAAAGAAAAAACAGAAGATACTTAATAGCTGCCTTCAAGTATCTGAAACCTTGTTTAAAACAAAGTCTTGAGAAAACAAGTCTAATCACTCTTCCATGGGATCCCATAGGAGATTGTTTAGGCTGGTTTTGCTTGGTTGTAGATGACACAATTAGGAAAGATAGGGTGGAAGTTACAGAGAAGCAGAAAGAAACAACTTTCTTGCAATTAGAGCTATCCAAAAGTGGAAGGGGCTACCTTGGGATTTAGTGCCCCCCCTCTCCATTGAATATCTTCAAGCTAAGTTTAGATGGACACTTATGACTATATCAGGGAATCCCTCCACACCTGAGTACCCCACCATTTGCTTGATTAAATTGCAAGATGTAAGGAGCAAGTGACAGAGAGGATGAGATATAAGGATATATTTCATATTTTGAGTGACTACATTTGCAAGATGTAGAGGCACACTTCTTTGGACTTTGGCCCATTTGAACATTACAAGCCAGCAAAAAGAATTGGCAGAAAGGACAGGGATCATCTGGATGAGAGTTTTAGGAATCATACTACTGGGTCAGCTGATACAATGAGCTCTGAGGAAAGAATTCACTCTTCAACTTTTCCTTTGTGCTTCTGCCAGAATGTTGGCCAAGCTTGGGGAGTAGGGGAGGGTGAAGAAAGATTTCTTTTTCCCGCCCATACATTCAGCAGTGCTGTCTTGTGGCAGAAATACATAGTCATAGAAGAGGATGCACCAAGCAGGGAGCAGGTCTGGGAAGATTAGCTATAGAATGGAATCATGCAAATCTTTGAGAGGAGTCAAAAGTCTGGTGCCTAGAGCTGGGGTCCTGCTGGCCCTAGATTTTAAGCCCTTGTTCTTTCTGAAAGTGTATCTTACTACCCCAGGCCAAAAATATGAACTGAGCCTGGAGGCAATGGTGACTACAACCAAGCACTAAATCAGCATGTAGAGAAGACTGAAAGACCAAGATTCGTGGGAGCAATATAAAGATCCTACCAGCCCTGAAACACTGAAGCATCCAAGTTGTCACTTTCCCTTATATTTGTCTTGACTACATTTCCTACATGTGTGCTTCTTTACTTGCAAGTTGAATAGGTATCCATTCTTCCCATCTATATTGCATCTGTTTATTAGAGACATTTTCAGGAATGAGTTGGACTAGATTGTATCTGATTTCCCCCAACTCTGAATTTTTTTGATATTGTAATTCTGTCAAGCCTAATAACCACTACTCACTTCTAGTGAATCCTGTGGATTCAAATACTCAAATACCCCTGAAAAGTAGTGTTAAGAATTTTGAAGCCCCGAGGAAAATAACACTGCTCATATTCTTACCATGATGCTGATTAAAGGCATGAGACTCAGAAGAGAAAGGCAGGTTTGGGAAATGAATAGCTAGCTATGAACATAGTCAGAGGATGGCACTTGGTTTCTAAGATGAAAGCTAAAATCATAAGAATGATGAACCCTTGGCTAGGGATGCAGTCTACCTAATGGCTTGTAAAATCATAACTGCCTACTGTTTTTCAAGTTGGATTAATAAGACTTTTAAAAGTAGGGAGGAGGGGAGAGAAGCAACTTGTACATAGTAGGTACTTTAAAAACTGCCCAAAAGATCTTTCAAGTCTTGTCGCATAAAGAGTAAGAGGTACAATATAGCAAGAAAAAAAGCATTTCTACTGTCGTAAAATGTTGAGGGACGGATGGAAGGAAAGACACACACACAGAGAGACAGAGAGGAAATTAATGTGTACAACCATACAACCAAGGATAGAGTTTTGAAAAATACTTATAATTAAGGGCGATATATGGATGAAAAACCAGCTAAGATTGAATTGATCAGAGAGAAAAACAGGAGGAGAATGAAGAAAAAGGAATGTCACTACAAACCATATTGGAGAAAATATCCAGAAGAGAAAGTAGTCATCAGTGTCAAATGCAGTAAAATCTCAGCCATCCTCCATTTGGGGGCAGCTTCTTTGTCTTTGAGTCTTATTTATAGCAAAAATATCAAGATATAATTTAATTCCCTGTAATGGTAATGGGAATTTGAAGATCTTCCATTCCCCTTGTATTGGCAAGCTAACAGGTACTTAGCACCTAGTTTCAAGTTAAGTATTAAGACCCAGAACTTTTGAATCCCTTAGTTTCAAGTTAAGTATTAAGACCCAGAACTTGTGAATCCCACAGTGGGATGGACTTATTGATGTAACAGGAAGGGGCTGAACAAGGAGGAGCAATACCATATGTAAGGAAAAACCCAAGCTGAGAGAGGCCAGAACTTCTGGGAGCAAACATTGTGGAGGCAGAGCAGTTACTGCTAGAGAGAGAGAGAGAAAGAGCACTGCTAGAAACAAGAACTGCTGAGAGAGAGAAAACATCTGGCAGCCAGAATTGCAGAGAGAGAGAAAACTGTCAGCCAGAGCTGCTGAGGACTTCTGAAGGCCAGCCAGAGCTGCAGAGAACTGAGGAAGCATGACTGTGGTGCCATTACTTTGTCTGTTTTGATATTATTTTGTCAGCTTTGTTTGTTGATAGAGGCCTCAGACCTTGTTGATGGGTCTATGTTGATTCCACAGGCAGAAAGTGAATTGATGAGGATGCCAGCAATGTACACGACTGTTACTGTGGCTTTGTTAAGCTTTGTCTTCCCAGGAACAGAAACTGTGGGAAGGGGAACCATGGAAGCTGAGAGCCTTCCTCAAGTCAAGATGAAAAGACCTCTCCTTGGATATTTAATGCTGACTGATGAGACTGTAACTTAATTGTGACCTAGGGGTGGAAAACTTTTGACCTGTACTTTGTGATTGACTAAATGAATGTACTTTGTTTAAGAAAGAAGCTTTTTGATTGAAGAGATTAAGACAATGTGACCTAGGGGTGGACTTTCTGATTGACTAAATGAATGTACTTTGTTTAAAAGAGAACTTTGACCTTTGTACTTTGGGATTGAATTAAGGACTTACTAAATGACTAAGTTACTAACTGAACGTACTTTGTTTAAAACTATGTGACCACTTTGGTGAAAACTATGTGGCCATTTTAGTGTTAAGTTGTTAAGCCATAATATGGTGAATGCTGTATTTTGATTTTCTGTGAATATTTTGCCTTAATTTGTTACTGAATGAATAGAGAGTTCACTATACAGTGTAATAAGAACCTTGAAAGCTGTTCACAGCAGCAGTCCTCTGGAAAGCTGCTTGTGCTTGGCTTTACATTCCCCAATAGTATGTTGATTCATTGATAATTGGACAAGAATTCCATATTTAGAGTGCCAACAGTCAAATTATATAGTTTATTGGGTCTAAAAACTTAAGCACCAGCTGAGCCAAGATGGCAGAGTAGAAACATAAACTTGGCATGAACTCTTGCTCCAATCACTTCCAATACATGTAAAAAATGACTCTAAACAAATTTTAGAGCTACAGAACCAACAAAGAGGCAGAGAGAA
>JAQQSW010020397.1:0-10863 GCA_028646575.1 Pseudocheirus occidentalis | reverse complement strand
TGCAAAATGGATAATCTTGATTACATTAAATTGAAAAGTTTCTGTACAAACAAAGCCAATGTAACCAAGATTAAGAGGGAAGTAGGAAATTGGGAAAGAATTTTTACAACCAGTATCTCTGATAAAGGACCCATTTCTAAAATACATGGGGAATTAAGTAAAATCTATAAGAATACAAGTCATTCCCCAATTAATAAATGGTCAAAGGATATGGACAGGCAATTTTCAGAGGTAGAAATTAAAGCTATCTATAAGCATATGAAAAATGCTCTAAATCACTATTGATTTGAGAAATGTAAATGAAAACAACTTTGAGGTACCACTTCTCTCCAGCCAGATTGGCCAAGATGACAAAACAGGAAAATGACAAATGCTGGAGAGGATGTGAAAAAATTGGAACACTAATGCATTGTTGGTGGAGCTCTGAACTGATACAACCATTCTGGAGAGCAATCTGGAACTATGCCCAAAGGGCTATAAATAATTGCATACCGGTTGACCCAGTAATACCACTTCTGGGTTTATATCCCAAAGAGATCATAAAACTGGGAGGAAAACCCATATGTACAAAAATATTTATTGCAGATTCTTTGTGGTGGCAAAAACTGGAAATTAAGGAGATGCCCATCAATTGGGGAATGGCTAAACAAGTTGTGGTATATGAATGTAATGGAATACTATTGTGCTATAAGAAATGTGGGTGGATGTGGTCTTTATATTCAGATGAAGAGGCTTATACAAACTGATCCTAAGTGAGAAGAGCAGAACCAGGAAAAATGTGTACATAATCACAGACACATCATATGTGTGACAACCAACCTTGATAAACTGGACTCTTCTCAGCAATGCACAGGTAAAAGACAACTCTACAAGTCTCAGGATGGAAGGAGATATCTACATTCAGAGAAAGATATAGAAAGACCAGAGTTAAAATGGAGACTAAAGCAATCTACATGCTATTGTTCTTTTTCACGTTTGATACTTTTTTCTTTTTTCCCATTTTTCACTCCATTGGTTAAAACCCTCCTATACAAACAGACTAATGTCCAATGTGAAAGTATTTGCAGATCCTATACTTGATTGCATGCCACCATGGGTGGTGGGGGAAGAGGGGAAAACATTTGAAACTCAAGGGACTGGGGAACTGAATCTTGTAAACTAAAAGTAAATAAATACTTTTTTTTTAAAAAAGGAACTTTGGAATTGATTGTGTGACATGGGAGGCACTGGCACAGTCTTGCTCAGCATGTCATGGCCACATCAGAGAAAGTTATGGGCTCTATTAGCTAAGCAAAATGGAAACAGCTCAAAGGAAACATGAGATGCACAAATTTAGAGAATCTACTCCAAATGTTCAGATGGACTATTTGTGCCTGACCTGTGGTGGAGCATTCTAAGTTCATATTGGTCTGATCAGATTGGTCTGATCACATATATATGTGTGTGTGTATGTGTAGCCTCTTTACAAATGACCTCATATATGATGAAAGAGGGGGAAGGAGAGAGGTGTGCTTTCCTTGCTTTTGCATTTTCGCTTGACTTATTTTTTTTCTTTCTTGATTTTATTTATCTTCTCTTTTTTCATCATTTATGCAGTCAAATACAATCCTTCTCCAACACTTCAACTTTTATTTTTTGTTAATTAGCTTTTTTTTAAGATTACATTTTCTCTGACCTTTTAAAAAGCATTTCATTACCTCATTCTCTTCAGGACTTATCTTACTTTTCTGTCCATTCTCAACTTTTAGTCCTTGATTCAAACAGCTTTTATCTTATTTATTTCAATAATGTTCATCCAAAATAATCTCTCTCAGGAAGGAATCTCTGCTGAGAAGCATAATAACACACATACACACACATATGCACACACACTTCCTAAATCTCTGTTACATTGATATTTGCTTGCTTTATTCACTAGATGATTTTAGTTTGTGTTTATGCCGCAGTCAACAATTATTTGGCAAAAGTAAAGTTTTATTTTTTTTCTGCTTAATTTTAGCTCTAGTCAACATGAGGAGTCTGCCGCTGCAAGTTATCAGAATATTTTATCAACAGCTGTTTGCCTGGGCGATATTAGGGAACTGGCAATGTCTCACCACTATAAGCCAAGCTGGGCAAGGAAGAAGAGAAGGCTCAGAGGAGCCAGAGATTATCATCCAAGCCGCCTCTATTTACACCGTAGCAAGACCGACCTGATGAATCCCTTTCACCTGTGCTGTTTCAGAGATCCACAAGGCCTTGGAAAGGGCTGCTTTGGGAAAGACTTCAGCAACTAGAAAATGTCCCCATTGTGATCTGGGATTTTCTAAGCTCACTGTTTCTAAGCTTTTGCTAGGAAATGATCAACAAGTCCCTTTGAGTTTCCTGAGTCCTGGCCTCATCATCCAACACAGCCTCTAGTATTATAGCACAAGGAGATCATTTGCTATGAGAAAAAGAGCCAGCATGTTCTTTTTCATTTTCTGGATCACCTGTTTAATGACATTGCCAGCTGCCCTGTGGTGTAGAGAATAGACACAAATGGAAGGTTTTCTCCAAAGTCTCATGGACAAGAAATCTCATAGTTATTCTTTCTATTAAAGTAATTCCCTTATTTTGAACCCATCTGGAGAAAGTTTTATCATATTTGTGTGTGTATGTTTATGTAAGTATGTATGTATATGTATATATGTTTGTATGTATACATACCAATGTTTGTGTACATGTATGTAAGCAGCAATATAAACATATGTCTGTGCTTACATGTATGTATGTGCCAATCTTTGCACACTTTGGATCTCAAAACTAGGTTTTGAGAACAAAACATCTCAGGGGCAGAAAATTTCATCCCCCAGTACCCGGCACATGAATGTTTGTTCATCAATGAATGTAATTCAGATTCAAATGCAGTAGCACAAAAAGTTCCTATTGTTATAAAATTCAATGATCAAAATGTTTCCTACTAGAAAGAAGCTTATAGTCTAATGGAAGTGATATGACATGCCCTCTGCCCCCAATCAACCAAAGTAATTTTAGTCAAAGTAATTTCAAAAATTCAAGGAAGGGAGAGGTCACTCTCACCTGGAAGATAGGAAATTGCAGAAGGCTACCTGAGACTTCTCTTCAAGCATTTAAGTCATAACTGGCATCCTATGTAGCATTTTAAAGTTTAGAAAGCATTGAGCATATATTTAAAGCATGCCCATGTGCGAGAGGGATTTAACTTGTACTATTTGACCCCAGAGGAAGAAGAAATAGTTGGAAGCAGCAAAGAGGTGAATTTGGGCTAGATGTCAGGACAATGACCACATGCTGACCATGAACACTCTCCAGAAGTGAAATGATGGACTCCCTTCTGGACAGCCTCAATGCAGGATATCTCCAAAGGTTGGATGACCCATTATAGGGGCTGTAGTAGTGGGGATTCTCACAGAAGTCCAAATTGATAGAGATGGCCTCAAAGGTTCTACTCATCTCTGAGTCTGGCCTTCAGTCATGTTTAGAGGTTGCTGCCCATCATTTGTGCTTTGAGAAAGAGCAAGATTCCATAAGACGGAGGAGAGAAAGCAATGCCTTTTAGGTCGTGTGAATATATGAAGTTTTAAGAAAGCAGAGTGACATTAGGGATAAGACAATTGAAAGGGATCACTGGGAGGCTATTAAACCCTAAGCCCAAATACATCCTTCTTGCTTCTCACCAGCATCTCTCAATTTCACCACAGATTATTCCCGAACTATCTTACTGAGTGAACTGTGCCTAGCATACTGTATGCACTAAATACATAGTTTGTGACTGACTCTCTGACTCAGGCCAGGAAAGTAAAAGCTCCAATTATCTTCATGAATTTAGAAATTTCTGCAGAGCAGTGTTTCTTCTGAAATGCTTGAGGAATCAGTAGAGCAGCTGGTAGGCATTTTGTAGTTCCTTGAAGATAAAATTCCTATATTTAGAAGGGGAAGAGAACTGACTTAGATTAATAATAGAGTTTGGTCACATAACTTTACAGTTGAGGAAACTGAGGTACGAGATAGAAATGACTTATCAAAGGCCACACAGTGTTAAGTGAATGAGACAGGATTCAAACTGAGGTCTCCCAGCTCAAAGCCCAGGGATCTTTCTCTTTTGCCACACTGGCTTGCTTTGATTTCAACCCAGCTTTCTTGTTAGGGCTGGCCAAAAGCAAAGATAGAGTAGGTTCCCACCTAGATGTTGTGATTGGAAACCTGACCAAGTGCCTTCCTGTCCAAAGAGAGTTTTTTCCCTTCCAGCCAAACATAGTGTCTAGAATTCTACCATCTATGAATCAGTCATTTCAGTTAAAGATACTTAGAAGTTCACAAAAATCAAGGGTTCAAAGGGTCATCGATTTAGAATTAAATGAAACTTTAGAAGTTGCCTTGACCACTCCTTTCATCTGATAGATGAGGCAATGGAGAGGCTAAGTGATTTGCCCAAGGTGATGTACACAGTAAATGGAAGAAACGGGATTTGAAACCGGATCCTGTGACTCCAGCTATCTTTCACCGTATCCTGTGATAAGTTCCGAGGTGATCTTTGTCAACATCATTATTTTTTCTCATGCCTAGCTTGACTTTTTGCCTTCCTTTGAAAATAGGCTTTCACCTACTTCACCCGGGGTGGGGAGGGGGAGACCAAAATAAGCCTCAGATACTTATTTCTTAGTAGAATAGGTTTGGAGAATGAAGAATAAGGTGGATATCCATGGAAGCTATTAAACCTCAAGCACCCAGACTTTGGGATGATTTCATGGTAGTGACTCTTTTACATAAGGAACTCTCTCGTTTTTTCTATCTTTAAGAACTTTTCAAGTGAGACTTCAGTCAATGTATGGTCACAGTAACTCTAGACCAGAAAGTTGGAGGGAAACTGATTATGAAACATAAAACTCGAGATAAGACCAGTTCAGCATTTCCTAGGCATTTATTAACATAAGTTGATTAAAGCATTTGCAAAATGTGTTCATTTCTTTTTTTTTTAACTTAAGCTTTTCCCTCTTCCTTTATTTATTTTCTTGAATGGACCATTTGGTTTTTGACTCTGGGTGATCCTCAGTGCATTCAACCTTCTTTCTGCCATCCACCCACATGTTTAAATGGAATAATTTAGAAACACATCCTAGGGCTCTGTAATTTTTTAAGACTCGAGACTCAGAAAGCCTAATTGCAGAATACATCAGCCATCCATGAGTACCAGCCACTAAGTGATGGAAATGAAAGATCAGGTCAGGAACCCAAGTTCCTCTTCCCAATTAGGTATTTAATGCAATTAGCTTGGGAGATGGTCCACATCAAAGCCACTAGTCATGGGTCGCCCACATGAAATTTACCAAGAAGATACTTAAATACAGGGAAACACAATAGAAATAAATAATTATTGCTGAGATATTAAATTTCTAGGAGCAAAAGAAAAGATATAATTTTTTTAAAGTATTCATTCAAAATTTTTAATTTAAAAGATTCTGACAATACCTTTTCCCCAGTATAATGATTGTTCTATAATCCACCTCCTTTGAAGCTTCTCTAGTAACAAAGAAAAACAATTAAACAAACCCAATGGAGCCAGCAACTGTGCACGGATCCCATATGCAACATTTTGTAAGAGAAAGAAAATGTTTCCATTGTTGATCCTCTGGTGCCAACATAGTTCTTTATGCTATTTGTGAATATTGGTACACTGTTGATGCTTACTTTACTCTCTATCAATTCATAAAAGTTTTCTAGTGCTTTCCTGGATCACCATATCACATTTCATGCCCTGATTGTATTGCATGATATTATTAATGTATTCTGTTACATTAAATATACTACAAGGGAAGCATATTAATCCCTTTTTTTAAAAAAATCTTTTTTCTACCACAAAAAGCTTTGCCATAAATATTTTGATACATAACTTAGCTGGCTATCTTAGATCCCCTTGGAGAACATGACCAGTGGTAAGCATAAGAGATTAAAGATTACAAATAAATTAATGACTTTGGAGACAGACTTTTAATGGGAAAAAGAACACCCCAAATTGTACTTTCAGTCCAAATTTCTCCAAGGGAGGTATCATTGCCTGAGAGAGTTACTGGTAAGTTAACTATGTAATATAGGAACTCCTCTTTCAATTTGGCCTGGCACAGCATTCTATTTGTTCCTTTATTGATATAGCTTAACACTTCTACTGCAACTTAGAATTTTTGGGTTTTCTCCATTAATAAGAAGTTACTTGCCCAGAATTATACAATTGTATACAACTATCAGAGGTGGGACTTGAACCCAGGTGTCCCTAAGTGAGGCCAGCTCCCTATCCAGTAAACCATAGCTGCCACAAGAAGTGTTGTACATATTATTCCAAGGAGGCAGCTGTAGCTCAGAAAGGATAAATGACTTGTTCCTCAGTTTATATGGTTGACATCCAGAATTTGAACTCAGGACTCTCCTGTCTTCATGTGCAATATGCTTTTAGTTATACTTCACTTGATTTTCCACGTCAGGTTTGCCTAGCATCATTAAATTTCCAAGCTGAAACTTGAATCCAGGTCCTCATAATTATGGATGCAGTTCCCTTTCCACTAAACCAGACTATTGCCATGAAATTGATCTAGATATTTCTCCCCCGGATTTTCTCTAGACCTTGGTTCAAATCATAGACTGGTTTTGTGTGTGTGTGTGTGTGTGTGTGTGTGTGTGTGTGTGTGTGATTTTCCTTCTGCTTAATTTTAAAACAGTTAACTGGAGGCAGACAAGTACAGGAGAAGGCAAAAGAGTCTATATTTCCACTTGAGAAAAGGCATTTTTAATACACAGTGTTAAAACAGTCAAGCACCAGCATGGGGGAGTTGCTAAGGCAATCCACTCCTTTGTTGTGCCTTGAGCTAATCATTGTAAATGGTGCACACAGAGACAAAACACTTTCACCCAATAGGAGAGTCATTCTAGCTTCATCTCCCTTTGGCTTTTTCATAAAAACTCAAGAATGCTTGTGCTGAATGGGTTTGAAACTCCCTGTTCCCTTTCCCTATAGGAGATATGGGAGAGGAAGGAAGGGAAAGTTAGACGCATTGGGAGGTTCATTTTGGGAAAGTTTCTGCTTTGCCTCATGTTATGAAGTTCTGCCTCCATCCATCCTCCGTCCTTCTTCGCTGCATTGTTGAGATGAGGAGGTGGCCACAAACAGTTCGCTCTGCATCTCTAGGTCAATTTCCTTATATTTAAAATGAGGTTGGTGATACCTTTAAGCATCTGTCATTGGATTATTGGAAGGGTCTAAAGCAGGTCTGCACAACAAACTCCTGCAGGCCACTTACAGCCCACCAAAGCGTTTCAGAGGACCCATGAAAAATGTGGGGCTGCCACTGCCCAGTCTTCCTTTCGTCATGTGACCTGTGGCAACCAAACATCATTAAACTGTTTCTAGTCTACCCTATCTCTGGCCTATGAAGCTTAGTCTATTTTAATTTTGGCCCCTGCCTGCTGCCAAGTTGTTCAGGTCTGGTCTAAGTGGCTGCTTTACCCTAGGATACCCCTGAAACTCATCACCAAAAAAGTTCCCATCAACCTTAGTACTCCACTTATGTGCCCTCTGACTGGAGGGCAGAACCATGATCTCCAAAGCCTCCATTTAAGAAGAAAGCTAAGCTTAGATCATCTCAATTCTTATCTGGTTGCACTACTTTATAACTTCTCTGACTTATTGACCATGTGTCCACAGCGGAGACGTTCCTAGGCTGACTGAATCTTAAATCCAAAGGTCCTCTCTCCAGTTAAGATTACTCTCCTAATATTATTTTTACACTTTATTTTTTCAATTACATATAAAAATATTTTTTAACTTTTTTCAAATAAAATTTAGAGTTCAAAATTCTTTTCCTCCTTCTCACTCCCTCCCTTACAAGGCAAGCAATTTGTTATAGACTATTCACATAGAGGATTGCAAAATATATTTTATATTAGTCATGTTGTGAAAGAAAACAAAAACCTAAAAAAACCAAACAAACCGCAATCCCAAGAAAAAATGAAGTAATAAAAGGTGTGCTTCAATGACCATTCAGACTCCATTGGTTCTTTATCTGGAGGTGGATAGCATTTTTATCACATCCTTCAGAATTGTCTTTGATGATTGTATTGATTAGAATAAGTAATTCACAGTTGATTTTCCTTACAACATTGCTATTAGAGTATACAATGTTATCCTGATTCTTCTCATTTCACTTTGTATCAATCCATATAATTCTTTCCAGGATTTTCCCCCCTGAAAACCCTTCGGCATGTCATTTCTTATGGCACAATAGTATTCAAGCACAGTAACATACCACAACTTGTTCAGTCATTCCCCAATTGATGGACAACCCTTTGATTTCCAGTTCTTTCCTACCGTAAAAAAGAGCTGCTATAAATATTTTGGTACATATAGATCCTTTTCCTTAAAAAAAAAACGTCTCTTTGGAATACAGACCTGATAATGGTATTGTTTGGTTTTGGGAATAGTTCCAAAGTACTCTGCAAAATGGTTGGCTCAGTTCATAACTCTACCAATAGTACATTAGCGTCCAAATTTCCCCCCATTTCCCTCCCTGACATTTGTCATTTCCCTTTTCTGTCATATTAGCCAATCTTATAGGTGTAAGGTGGTATCTCAAAGTGGTTTTAATTTGTATTTCTCTAATCCATAGAAATTTAGATCATTGTTTTCATATGACCATAGTTTTGATTTCTTTGTCTAAAATCTGCCTGTTGAAATTCTTTGATCATTTATCAATTGAAGAATGGATTCTATTTTTATAAATTTGACTATGTTCCTCATATATTTGAGAAATGAGGCCTTTCTCTAAGAAACTTGGAATATTTCCCCCCAGTTTTCTGTTTTCCTTCTATTCTTGACTATATTAGATTTGTTTTGTAAAAATCTTTTTAATTTAATATAATCAGAATTATCTGTTTAATAACCCATAATGTTCTCTACCTCCTGTTTTGTCACAATTTCTTCCCTTATCCAAGATCTAACAGATAAGATATTCCATGCTCCTCCAATTTGCTTATTATACCACCTTTTAGGTCTAATTCACGTACACGTTTGGACCATATCTTGATATACAGTGTGAGATGCTGGTCTATGACTAGTTTTTTCCCATACTGTTTTCCAGTCTTCCCAGTAGAAAGAACACTGGGTCTGAAGTCAGGAGATTTTTCTAGTCCTAGTTCTGACATTCTCTTCTTTTTTTTTTCTTTTTGGAGGGAAATTGGGGTTAAGTGACTTGCCCAAAGTCACACAGCTAGTTTTTGTGTCAGGTGTCTGAGGCTGGATTTGAACTCATGTCCTCCTGACTCCAGGGTTGGTGCTCTATTCAATGTGTCACCTATCCGCCCCTGACATTCTCTTCTTATGTGAAATTAATTGGAGTTTTACTTCTCAGTTTTCCAATCTGTAAAATGGAAAATGGCTTCTTACAACCTTGCTCCTAGGCTGTCGTGAAAAAGTAATTCCTTGAAACTTAAAGTAATCTGTAGATGGTGGTTGTTGTCATTCCTGCTACACTGGTGGTTGATTTGTTTGTACTTACTTTCTTGCTTTGATGGACTCACTAAAACTGGCTTGCCCAGCTACTGAACCATAGACTTCTCCTGACTCTCAGCTTCCAAGTATTCTGCAAATTCACTGCCTACCAAGCCTGATGCCTTACTTTTTATTCTTAACCTTTCTTTAGTGACCAAAACCTTGATTTTCTGTCCATTTCCTACATCTCCTTTAGCCTTGGATAATACCTTGAGATAACCAATCCACTGCAAAAGAAGTCAAATAAGTCAGATAAGCACACATTTATTTAATGACTACTGTGTATCCCAGATACTTGGCTACACACTGGAAATTCAAAGAAAAGCAAAAGCAGGCCAGGTCAAGTTTACAGTCTGAGGGCAGGGGAGGTATTGGGAGGGAGGCAACATGCACATAATGATATAGAAAAGAAGTGACAAGTTGTAGAATAAAAATATCTGGTTCAGTCGGCTCCAGGCAGCGGCGGCGAAGGAGCGACACCCTCCTCTCCTGTGGCCCTCGTTTCCTCCCTCACCCTCCCTCCCTCGCTCGCTCGCTCCTTCCCGGAACCATGGCCTCTGGGGTGGCTGTCTGGGATGGGGTGATCAAGGTCTTCAGCGACATGAAGGTCCGCAAGTGGTCGACCCCCGAGGAGGTGAAGAAGCGCAAGAAGGCGGTGCTGTTCTGCCTGAGTGAGGACAAGAAGAACATCGTGCTGGAGGAGGGCAAGGAGATCCTGGTGGGGGACGTGGGGCAGACGGTGGACGAACCCTATACCATCTTCGTCAAGATGCTGCCTGACAAGGACTGTCACTACACGCTCTATGACGCCACCTACGAGATCAAGGAGAGCAAGAAGGAGGACCTGGTGTTCATCGTCTGGGCCCCCAAGTGTGCCCCCCTCAAGAGCAAGATGATCTATGCCAGCTCCAAGGACGCCATCAAGAAGAAACTGACAGGAATCAAACATGAATTACAAGCCAGTTGTTACGAGGAAGTGAAGGACCGCTGTACTCTGGCCGAGAAACTGGGGGGCAATGCCGTGATTTCCCTGGAGGGGAAGCCCTTGTGAGTCTCCCAACTCTGGCCCCCCTGCTGGGGCTGCCCAAGCCCAGTGGGGGACTAGGCTTGCCCCCTTCCTGCCAGACCCGAGGGGCTGGGGGGATCCTAGCAGGGGCAGGGCAATTCCTTCACCCATTTGCCAAACTGCCCCCAACCCCTGACCTCCCCCACTTCACCCCAGTGGCTCTGGCCTTCCCAAACCGCCTTTGATATTCTCATTCCTCTTGAGTTGTAGCAGACCAAGGCCCCCCCCCCCACCGACGCCCACAGGGGGGGAGGCCAGTATT
>JAQQSW010020396.1:0-10863 GCA_028646575.1 Pseudocheirus occidentalis | reverse complement strand
AGATGAGAAGGAAAACAGAAAGCTGAGAAACACTTTTTACAGTCAGTGTTTCTGACAAAAACCTCATTTCTACGATATAGAAAGAACTGAGTGAAATTTATAAGAATATAAGTCATTCCCCAATTGACAAATGGTCAAAGGATATGAAGAGGCAGTTTTTGATGAATAATTTAAAGCTATATATAGTCATATGAAAAAAATGCTGTAAATAACTATTGAATTGAGAAATTGGTAGAGTTGTGAACTGATCCAAGCATTCTGGAGAACAATTTGGAACTATGACCAAAGGGCAACCATGTATATATCTTTTGATCCAGGAATACCAATACTAGGTCTGTATCCCAAAGAGACTTATAAAAGGTAAAATGACCCAAACATACAAAAATACGTATAACAGCTCTTTGTATGGTAGCAAAGAACTGGAAATTAAGGGAATACCCATCAATCAGAAATGCCTAAACAAGTTGTGATACATGAATGTAATGGAATACTATTGTCCTATAAGAAGTCATGAGCATGCAGACTTCAAAAAAATCTGAAAAGATTTATATGAACTGATGCTGAGTGAAATTAGCAGAACCAGGAGAACATTGTAGACAATAACAACACTGTGTGATGATTAATTATGATAGACATAACTCTTCTCAGAGTACAATGATCCAAGACAATTCCAAGGACTCATGATGTAAAATGTTATTCACATTCAGAGAAAGAACTATGGAATCTTGATTCAGATCAAAGCATACTTTTATTTTCACTTTTTTGTTCTTTTCTTGTTGTTTTTACCCTTTGTTCTGAGTCTTCTTTCACTGATTAATGTGGAAATATATTTGACTTGAATGTATAAGTGCAGCTTATATCAGATTTCTTGCTGTCTTGCTGTCTTAAAAATCAAAGCATATTTTCACTTTTTTTCATTTTTTTGGCTTTTCCCTTCTGTTCTGCTTCTTCTTTTACAACATGACTCATGTGGAAATACATTTCCATGACTGCACATAGTTTATGTTTCTGTTACAATGTTGAATGTCATTTTTACATGACTCACATAGATTGAAATAATTATACTATACTTATTTACAAATTAATCAGTCTTGAATAATGGCTGCAGCTCTATTTTAAGATCAAAAGTTTCACATAAAAGTATAACTATGGCAAGAGCACATGCAGCATAATTATGATTACTCACTAGGTGTCAGTTCCTCAAGGAAAAATAAATGATCCTTTCAAGGAAAAGAAAATTTAAAAATATTATAGTGAAATTTAAATTGCATAGATAAGTTCTAATTGGCCATAAGCACCATAATTACTAAGCCATAAGACTACTAGCAAAATCCTAAACATATTGATTGGTGTATCTCAATACAAGAAAAACCATGTTCAAGCTTGTAGGGAGAGTTAAATCCCTTTGTTCTGCATTTAATTCTTGTCCCAAGGTGGAGGAAGGTGAGAGGCAAGAAAGATGACAATTATCCACAATTCATAAGGGTATTCTAGTTTTGGATATAGATATCAACTATTTAAATTAAATTGAAATTAAAACAATTCTGAAGTACCACCTCAGACCTATCAGAATGTCTAATATGACAGAAAAGGAAAATGATAATCCATTACACTTTAAACAAAATTTGTTGAACATCCATAGTAACTGGATTAGTGGGGAATTCAGTGATATTAAGCTTCTAAGACCTGTAACTTCCCCTCATTCTGCCTTTTCTGGGAGCTGGGGCTACCTTGGGAATAACTTGGTTCAAAGAAGCAAAAATAAATAATCATTTAACAGACAAACTGAGACAGAGGTTAAATAATTAGCTCTGGGTTACTTAGCTAGTAAGGGCAGCAAAGTGACTCAGTTGGATAAAGTGCCAGGACAGTAGTCAGGAACACCTGAGTTCAGATTTGGCCATAGACAGTTACTAGCTGTGTGACTCTAGGCAAGTCACTTAACCCTGTTTGCCTCAGTTCTTCATCTATAAAATGAGGTGGAGAAGGAAATGGCAAATTGCTTAGTAACTTTGACAAGAAAACTTCAAATGGGATGACAAAAAGTTGAACACAACCAAACAAGAACATAGTAAGTGCCTGGATCTAAATTTGAACTTACTCATTGCAGGACTACTGTCTGCTATACCACCAGCTGCTTCTATACATACATAAAAGATATATGTATAAGTGCATCTGTGCATATATGCATGCAGGTGCTATGTGAAAGACAACACAGTAGAGATCCTTGGAGATAGGAAAACGAATCTTTCAATCTTGCCTCTCACAAATACTATCTTAGTGGTCATTGGCAGGTCACTTAACCTTCATGTTATGTGGAAACTCAGTCTAGAATTATCAATTACAGCTGAATTGCTGATTTGCTAGATTGGAAGGAATTTGTACCTTAGGATTTTTCAACACCAAAGAAATCACAGGTTTATGTTATCACAACTCCACAACCCCATAAAATGTATGTATGTTTTTGTTAAGAGGTACAAGAAAAGGGGGAGGAGCCAAACTGATGGAGAGAAGGCAGGGACTCACTTGAGCTCTCCCCCAAAGTCCTCTGAAGACCTTTAATTAATGCTCTAAAACAAATCCTAGAGTGACAGAATCCAGAAAATGATGATGAGAGGGAACAGTATTGTAGCCCAAGACAAATTAAAAGTTTGACAGGGTAGGGGTAAAAGTGGAGTGCAATCCAGTGCAAGCCAGAGCAGAGCAAATCAGGCCTGAGAAAATGAGGAGCAGGCATTTGGAGTAAGCGGATCGGTAACTGCAGTTGCTTCCCAAGCTCTCAGCACACAGATGTTAAGGGGGTTGAACTACTGGTCAGAAGGAAATTACAGGGGTCTGTAATTTCTGTAATCTGGCACTGAGGGCAGGACTCTGTTGTTTTGCTCATACTCAGATCCAAGTCACAGTCCTGGGTGGCAGTCCAAGGGCAAGAAGGACCACTAGTTTAGCAGAGCTTGAGGCCACAGTGGAGCAGGGACCTTGGTCACAGTTCCAGGGCAGAAAAGAGTGCTTGTAGTTGCTCACAGAGCAGAGCATAGTCCAGGAGAGTAGTACAAACACTACGCCTAAGATCATACCACCTTGAAAAAATTAAAAATTTAGAGGTCCCTAGAAGTGTTTCTGAAAAACAACTTCACAAAACCACTGAAGTTTGGGACAATATGTCCTCCACCCTGGAAGCAGAGCCCAACTTCATCAAAGAGTTAAAAGTTAAAAAAAAAAATAGGCTGGGAAAATGAGCAAACAAAAGAAAATTCTGACCATAGAAAGTTACTGTGGTGACAAGGAAGTTGAAAACATGAACTCAGAAGAAGACAGCAAAGTCAAAAAAGGTTTCAAGAAAAAAATCATTTGGAAGAACTCAAAAAAGGATTTTAAAAATCAAGTAAGAGAAGTAGAGAAAAAATTAGAGCGATGCAAGAAAATCATCAAAAAAGAGTCAACAGCTTAGTAAAGGAGGTGCACACGCACACACACACAAACACACATACACACGTGCACAAATACTGAAGAAAATAACATCTTAAAAAACAGAATAGGTCAAATGGTAAAAGAGGTATAAAAGCTCAATGAGGAGAAGGATTCCTTGAAAAACAGATTCAGGTAAAAGGAAAAAAGATGTGAAAAAAATTCACTGAAAAGAACTCTTTAAAAAGCTGAATGGACCAAATTGAAAAAAAAACAAAGGTTAAAAATATCACTAAAGAAAAGAACTCAATAAAAAAAACAGAATTGACCAAATGGTAAAGGAGGTACCAAACCTACTGAAGAAAATAATTTCTTAAAAATTAGAATTGAGCAATGTGGAAGTTAATGACTCTACAAAATATCAAGAAACAAAACAAAACCAAAGAATGAAAAAATATAAGAAAACGTGAAATACCTTATTGGAAAAACAACTGACCTGGAAAACAGATCCAGGGGAGATCATTTAAAAATTGTTGGACTTCCTGAAAGTCATGATCAGGAGAGGACCCTAGACATCATCTTTTAAGAAACCATCAAGGAAAACTACCCTGACATTCTAGAAACAGAAGGCACAATTCAAAGTATTGTGAAGGCACAGTCAGGATAACACCAAATTTCTGAATTAAAGTATCACAGAACTTGGGATATGCTATTCCAGAGGCAAAAGGAACAAGGCTTGCAACCAAGAATCACCTACCAGCAAAACTGAGTATAATCCTTGAGGGGAAAAAATGGATATTAGGTGAAATAGATGACTTTCAAGCATTCCTGATGAAAAGAGCAGAGTTGAATAGAAAATTTGACTTCTAAATTCAAGGCTCAAGGGAAGCATAAACAGGTAAACAAGAAAAGGAAACCATAAGAGACTTTAAAAGATTGAACAGTTTACATTTCTATATGGGAAAATGATACTTGTAATGCATAAGAGCTTTTTCATTATTAAGGCTGTTAGAAGGAGTATATATAGACAGATGGCACAGATGTGAATTGAATATGATGGGAAGATATCCATAAAAATAAAATTAAAAAGCAAGAAAGAGTAATGCACTGGGAGAAAGGGAAAGGGAAAGGTAGAATAGGGTAAATTACTTGATAAGAAAGAGGCAAGAGTTAATTACAGTGAAGAAGAAGATGGGGGAGGTGGCAGAGAACACTTAAACCTTACTCTCATCAGAATTGGCTCAAATAATATACAAACTCACTCAACTGGCTACAGAAATCTATCTTATCATACATGAAAGTAAGAGGAAAGGGGGATAAGAGAAAGGAGGTGGTATTCATACAAGGGAGGATGGATTAGAGGAGGCAATAACCAGAAGCAAAACATTTTTAAGGAGTGATGGAGAAAAGAGAGAATAAAACAAACAAGGGTGAAATAGGATGAAGGGAAATACAGTTAGCACTCATAACTGTGAAAAAATATTTGAGGCAAATTTCTCTGATAAAGGCCTCATGTCTAAAATATATAAAGAAATGAGTATTTTTTTAATGAGTCATTACCCAATAGACAAATGATCCAAGAAATATGAATAGTTTTCATACTGAAAAATACAGTTTTCAGGTGAAGTAAGCAAAGCTATGTATGGCCATATTAAATTCTAATACTCTAAATCACTATTGACTGAAGAAATGCAAATTAACATTGTTAATTTAACTTAGACCTAGAATTAGAACTAACATACAAATTAACTACCGAGGTACTATTTCACACCTCTTAGATTTGTTAATAGGACAGGAAAAGAAGAAAAATAAATGTTGGAGGCTATGTTGGAAAAATGAGACATTAATGCACTGTTGGTTGGGTTGTGAATGGATTCAACCATTTTGCAGAGCAATCTCGAATTATGCCCAAATATTTATAGCAGTTCTTTTCTGGTGACAAAGAACTGGAAATTAAGGGGATGTCTATCTGTTGGAGAATGGCTGAACAATTTGTGGTATGTGATTGTGATGGAGCTCTATTATGACAAAAGAAATTATGAGCTAAATAAATGCTTTACAAAATGTAGACTGTTAGATATCAGTTGAAGGTCAAGATGTTGTACATGCACACAAGAGTCAAAAGAAAGCTGTACAAGCAGCTTATGGAGAAAAAAAACCACAAGCTTGCATTTTCCTACATTCAGGACATCTTTTCAGAATTTGAACCTAGAACTAGAAAAAAAATAGTATGGCTAGCTAATTTACAAAGCCAAGATTAATGACCACTTTTTGTTAGCAATGCTGTGGTATGTAAATCAGAACTATAGCAAAAAGAAAATGAGAGTTCCCCTTTTATTTTTGCAATCTGAGACAAAGGGTGCTTATATAATGAAAGCCTTTGGAACAATGCAAAATGTTCCTTTAAAATGTTCCAGAGGGCTATTCACTGAATTTCCATTAAGAAAATCAAATTGCTAAGTTACCTAATAATGTTAAAAGACCTTTCCAGGAAACTGAAGTAGGGTTACTTTTATGCTTGCTACACTTTTTGAAAACCAGCTGATCTTGTTTTGTGCAGGTATATTTTTGCTGAGTAAGTCTTTGCTTCCTCCGTCAATGGGACAAAATAGAATGTGCTTTATTGTGCAAAAAATAAAAAACTAAAAAAAAAACCTAAGAAATCCTCTTTTCCTCCATCTTCATGTACCAACTAAAAATTCTCATTATTTTATTTGGTAGACCTTTTTTCCCCACATTCCTAAATCTAGTAGTGATTCTATTGTGTCAATGCAAAAATGACTGAACATTTATATACAATAGCATTCTACAAAAACAATCTTTTGTGTGAACTATTATTTAAAAAGTAGAATCCAACTCCACGTTTCAGAAGTGATCTACAGAAATCACATAGGAAGACAGCATATAAAGAATGGTAAATATATACATATATATATATATATATGTGTGTGTGTGTGTGTGTGTATATATGTATGCATATTTGTATATATGTGTGTATGTTTTAGAGCTGAAGCATAACTTTGTATTTTTAGGGATAGAAGAAGAGAAAAAAATATATAAAATTTAATTGAAAAAGGAAAGTTAGCTTTTAAAAATCTGCTACTGTAAGGGCTTCTCCAAATTTTTTTTAAAGACAATGTATATGAATGTTACTGAATTTTACTATTTTTATTGTGATATCTAAATCATTTATGTAACAACTAATAACAGCATGATCCATAATAGTATGATCTTCAAGATAGGAAAGATGCCCCTAATGAAATACTGTGGTCATGAACAACCTTCCCCTTCACTCCAAATTGTATATCTCTTTTTCTCCTCTAGGAGAGGAGAAACCAGTCTTTCCATCAGTGCCTAAACAATAAAGAAGGTTGGTCCCTAAAGTTGACTTGCTGAACTAAGAAATGGCATAACAAGCAAAAGATAATATTCTGAGTTGTACGAACCAGGCAAGCACTGCTAAACATTGCTTATAACACACTGTCATTAACTTAACAAAATAAGTATTATACATATCAAATGTTCTTTGTACTTTTATTTGAAATCATGATATTTCTCACTTTATTTGTACTACGAATAGTATATTGTTCATCCTATGTATTTTAAGAGACCAAAATGACATTATGCTGTTGGGTTCGAGGTCCAGTATGTCCGACTGTGGCTGTTCAGCCCAATAGGAGCTTAGAAGACTCTACCACAGGTTGGGCATAAATAGTGCATTTGAACATTTTGTGTGGAGATGTCTCTAGATTTGAGCATCTCATGCTTCCTTTGTGCTATTGTAATTCTGCTTTGCTCATACAGCACAGCACCTTCTAAGATGCAGGCACACAGTGCTGGGTGGTCCTGTGCTAGCATCTCCCAAGTCTCACAAGTTCATATTAAAGTCCTCAAAGACCTTGAGACTTTCCTTGTGCTGCTGCTTCTGACCTCCATGTGAGTGCTTGCTTTATGAGAGTTCTATGTAAAATAGTATTTTAGATAAATATTGAGTTTGGCATTTGCACTATATGTGTAGCCCTCTGGAATTGTGCTCTCTGCAGATAGTGTTTGAATGCTTTGCAGTGCAGCTCAAGAAATGGCGTCAGTATCCAGTAACTTATCTTGCCAGGTAATCTTCAGAATCTTCCAAAGACAATTCAAATGGAAGGGGTTTAATTTCCTGACTTGATTCTGGTGGATTGTCCAAGTTTCACAGGCAAACAATGAAGTCACCACAGGGGCTTAGTAGACTTTCAGTCTGGTATGCAGTCTAATAGTGCAACTAGGTGGTATAATACATAGCATCCCAGGACTGGAGTCAGGAAGTCTCATCTTTATGAGTTCAAATCTGGCCTTAGATACTTACTGTGTGACCCTGAACAAGTAACTTAACCCTGTTTGCCTTAGTTTCCTCATTTGTGAAATGAGGTAGAGAAGGAAATGGCAAAACACTTCAGCATCCGTGCCAAAAATTACTCCAAATGGAATCACAAAGAATTGGACATGACTGAAATGGCTGAACAACGACAAATAATAGCTCCTCTCCCACACTTTTTTTGGAGTCTCCTAAATGTTGACCTAGTTCTGGCAATGTCTGTGGTGGATAAGTATACTTGGCAGTATTCTTTCCAAGGATGTTGTAATGGGAATGGGAATTTGAAGATCTTCCCTGCCCCTTAATAAGCCTAAGGGAATTAGAAGACCTTTGATTCAAAGATATTCCCTGCCCCCTAATAGGTTGAATGTAATCACATGGAGCCACTGGTGGAAGGAGCTTGCTGAATGGTGGAGCAGAGGCCACAGGACACTGGGTGTCAGAGCAACTAGACAGTAGGAGAGAGAGGATGCACACAGGAAGACAGCTAAGCTTGTGAGTGTAGAGCTCCTTTCCTATATTCCCCCCATACAGTGCTCAATTCCTCCTTGTACCTGATTGGTATTTTTTAAACCCTGGTTGAATTGAATTGATTAGTGGATGAAGTTAAGGAGCTCACATTTATCCTATCCTAGAAGCACTACAAAGACACTGAAACTTTTTAAGCAGGAAAGTGACAGACCATTCCATTAGGAAGATTTGTTCACATCTGTAGAACTCAGAATCACAGAATTTCAGATTTGAAAGGAACCTCAGGGGCCACCTAACTCGCCCCATTCTTGGAACAAGAATCATTTAAGAACTTCATCATCACTTCGTCATGCAGACAGTATAGTTCACAGGCTAGATTTGAGCTAAGGTCTTTCTGGAGAAAAGGCTGGCCCTTTATCCCTTATATTGTCCTGCTGTTCATCTTTATTTTCTTATATAAGCTGAAACCTGCAATTTCCATCCATTGTTAATGGGAAGTATTCCAATGGCTAGCTTAGAACCTGAGGTCACAGGAGCTAGCAACCTACACCAATTCCTGTTTTCTTATCTGCCCTCTCCTTTTCCTTGTGTTTATTGATCTGAGGTGAGCTGGCTTTTCAATAAAGGTGGTAGAGTCCTCATTTCCCACATGTACTGGCTCTTCACCCCCACATAGAACTCCAAGGAAAATTGCTATTTGTAGAATTGCTAACCACAGAAATGACTGTGGGATCAAGGTTTTCCCCAGCAAGGAAAGAAAATTTAAAGAAAAATTTTTAAAGAAAATTTTAAAATTCACAAACATGAATCAGATATGTAACAGGGAATTTATTCCTATGCAGAGAAGGAAAGGCTAAGCAATTAAAAATGATAACATGATTGCAACAGAATTTGGTGCCCTTTCACTACTAGAATAATCAATTTGGATGGCTAATAATTGTTACAATGTGGTGTTTGCAAGCCTGGTAACTGGCCATTTTACATTTCACCTCTGCACTGGGATTGCCCTATTAGCTAAGAGAGATCCAAGTGGGATCTACTTTTCTGGGAAACTCTCTTACTGATGTTTTTCTTGTTTAAACCCTGCTTGTTCAAAATTCTGCTACTGATATTGAAACTACAACTACTATGAGCAAGTAGCACCTCCAAGGTTCAATCCTAGACCTTTTTTCCTCTCTGCACTCTAAGTGACTGCAACTTCTCTGGAATCAATTATCATCTCAATGCAGATGACTTCCATATTTACGTATTTGGACCTCATCTCTCTTCTAATTATGTTATTTTTAAAATCCGCTGCCTTGGGAGATTCATCCTCAGTAGAGGTATTCAATTGGGACGACCATTTGGGATGTTCTTGTTCAAGGTCAGGTAAGACTAGATAACCTTTGAGGACCCTTCCAATTCTGAGTCTCAATGATTTTGTGACATTTGCCAAAGAAAAGAAGAATGATAGGATAACTAATTCCTGGGAATATCATGACAACAAAAAGAGAAGAATTTCAAGAAAGGTGCATTTTATAGTGCCAAGTAATAAAGGTTCATGGGCAATGAGGATTGAAAATAGGCCACCGGATATTACCTTTTTATTTATATATTATTTGCCACCAAACTGGTACCATTCTAGAGGACTTAAAGGGGTATTATGGGAAGGAAAAATGGAAACTTTGAAAATTTATCAGCAAAACACTTCTGGAAGAGTTAAAGCATCTCCTAGTTCGACTTGTGCTTATAGAACTCCTATTTTTCTGATATTCCATTTTTTCCTTGCATAATAATAATGTTCTGCAAGTTTCTAAATAAATGCTACATGCTTAAGAACTACCTTAATTGGAATGCTCCATGAAAAATAAAAATCTGAAGATGTGCATTTGAAAAAAAATATAGGGAAAAGATGAAACAAAGAAAGACTACAATATTTCAGGACTAGAAATATTGTAGAAAGCCTAAGTAGAAAACCTAATAGAAGTTATAGGATAGCAATTAGTGAAAAAAAAAAGATTAATCTTATTGGATAAAGGAAGTAACAGAACAACTAAACAGAATAATTCTACAGCTTAATAATGATATTTTTTATTCTAGAATTAAGCAAAAATAATGGTGAAAGTGAGCAAAACATGTTAAAATGCAGTTATGTTATATAATTACTAAATACTTAATATTAAATTGTTAAATACTTGAATTATACACATTTTGTGCATCTAGAATACACTTCTGCTCTTAGTTCTACTCTCTCAGGTCAAACAAAACAAATCTAATTCTTCCTTCCCATGAAATAACCCTTGAAAAACTTGACAATTATAATGCCTCTTCCCATACACCCTAATGTCTTCTCCATCTTCAATTTCAGTTGAGTCTTACAAAGAAAAGTATGTAACCCTTTAACCATCTTGTTCCCTCTCCTTTGGATGCTCTCTTTGTCAATACCCTTTATAAAATGTAGCAATCAGTATTGAACATAGTTTAGATATGGTCTAACCAGGGCAGAATACAGAATTCCAGTTTATTAAAGGATCCAGAAGCTCACTAGTATGGCTACTCCCTCTGATAGAGATGGCAAGCCATTCATATCTTCCTTAGTGAATCAAGCTATCGTGGTAGAGGATTTTCTCTGTTTCTTTTAAAATTTC
>JAQQSW010020395.1:0-10863 GCA_028646575.1 Pseudocheirus occidentalis | reverse complement strand
CCCCCCCCCAGCTTCGGCTCACTGAAAGCGCACCCCAGGACCACCACTCAAGACCCCGATCCAGATCCAGGCCGCTCAACGCAAGAGCCCTTGGCCTCGATGGGTCGCGTCAGCCCCCCTGCTATCTGCAGGCCGAGGGCTCTGAAGCAGCCGCTGCGGGTCTCAGATGGTCCTGCTGGTGCAGCCGCCTCCCGCTGCCTCCTTGCCCTGGGAGCAGTTTGGCTGGACCCGCTCTTCTCCTCCCCAGTTAGCAATATCCACTGACCTTTCTCTTAGCCTTTTTGTCTTCTGGCCTAATAGATGAGGTAACTGTGCCTCCAGTGCAGCGGATCTGCTCTCCTGTAGCCGTGGTTCCCCGCCCCATGCCCCAGGGCCTGAGCAGGCTGGGGTTTCAGCTGAGGGTCCCAGACTGCTGCGAAGAGCCCCGCCTGCTGCACTGCCTGTAGCAACAGATGTGCTTTCTGTCTTATGGAGAGTTTTGGAGCTTGAAAATCTGTTTAGCGTCCCATTTTATGAGTTTTTTAGCGTGTTTGTGTGGGAGCTGTGGTCCTTTGCTGCTTCTATGCCGCCATCTTGGCCTATATGCACAATTCTAATGAGCCGTCTAGCAGAGTCTTTTCCTGGGCATCAAGTGACGTTTTCTAAGAGTATCATTCCCAAACTCTTATACCCCTTTGGTTTGTTTCAGTCATGGACCTATTGAAGGAACTGACCAGTAAGACTATCATTTGCCTGAGTATTTGTTTATCTTATTTTGACTCACAGGCAGCTACAGCAAGATGTACAGCTCGTTTCTTCTCTCTGTGGACAATGCAAACCACCTTTTGTCGAATTAAATGAGCTCCCTAGTCAAGGAAAGTTCGTAAGACTTTGCAATCATTGTGTCAAGCCAGAAATTGACTATCAGGAACTTTTTAAGAGTTCTCTTTTAGGTAACTACTGAACAAATGGTTTCCTAGAATCCTGGATGGAGAAAGAATTCTTATTTTCCTTTCACCACAAGTTGCCTTTGAATATCTCTCATCTATTATAATAACAATTCTCATTTCTATGCCGCTTTACATTCTTCAAAGTGCTTTCTTCACAGTCGCACTGTACAACTCCCATTTTTGACATGAGCAAACTGGTTCAGAGGTTAACTATGCCTTTCATTGCATAGTTAAATATGTGGAATATGTGGAAGAGTTGAGACTGATCTCTAAATCTTATGACTTCAGTAGTGATTCTCTGTCTCTGAAACACACATACTCTCTCTCAAATTTCTAATACTTCAATCAGTCCCTGATAGAGAGAAAAAACTTAATGAATACTTATTGATTTATTCATTCAAGTCAAAGTATATCTCCAAAGTATCTCCAAAACTTCCCACACAATGAGTCAAAAAATATATATATATATAAAACTAAAATTAGTTGTCTACATGGTAATATTTGAAGTATGCAGTGCCTCCATACATCTCCTTGAATTCTTACCAATTTTCTCTCTTGCTTCAGAACTATGATTTCATTAGCATGAAGAATTCTAGGTGAAGAAAGCCTCTTCTAGTGAAAATCAACTGTTCTGCAAATTACAGACTGAAGAGAGTTGCTTCATAGGTACTGAGAGTTTAAGTGACTTTCCAGTAGTCAGGCAGCTAATATTTGTCAAGGAGGGACTTGAAACAAAATGTTTTTGACTCTGTGGTCAACTCTCCTGCTTTTTTGGAATTTATTGGGGTTGGGGGTAGGGATTAGGTAATACTTTTTCTAGGTCACAGCAACAGCATAGAAGCATGGGGCATTTGCAAAAATGAACAAAGAAAGAGCAAAAGGGTTTGTGAGAAGAATATGGGAGAGAAAGAAGGAAGATGGTAAGGTGAGAATAACTACCTCACAATTTGGGGGGGGGGAGATTGGTCTTAAGAGTAACCTCAACATAGAGGAAGGTCTAGATAAAGAAAATCCTGTATGATGGAGGATAAGACGAAGCATGTGCATCATTGGAGAGGTTTTTTACCTCTCTTCTGCAAGAACTCTCCTTCCTAAGAACTTCTAAAATCCTTTATGTCCTGTCTGAGCCTATGTCAATGCCAACATAATTGAGCAAGGATTTGCTAAAATACTACTACCACAAAGTGATACTGGTTTTGGTTTTGTGAACAGCAGTCATTCTTTTCATAACAGGTCGTCCCTTTGCCGACTTGCACAGTTTTAGGCCAGGGCTTTTGCATTCTTTTTAATGTCTTTCTAGATAATATTCCAACAGCACCAGTCTGACAATATCACTCTCATACTCAGTAATCTTGAGTGGTCCTTTATTGTCTCAAGGATGAAATAAAAACTCCTCTTGGCATTTGAAGCCCTTTCTCCAGGCTACTTTTTCATATTTATTAAGCATTATTCTCTTTTATGATCTCTGTGTCTCCATCATACTGGCCTACTCACTGTGCTCCTAACTTGGAGTTTCATCTTCTGCCTCCATCATTTTCCCCAGGCTATCTCCTAAGCCTAGAAAGCATTTCCTCCTCACCCCCAAACTACTTAGAATTCTGAGCTTCCTTCAATGATCATTCCACATACCACCCCCCATGGGAAGAATTTCCTTATTGTTAGTCTTCAAATTGTCTGAGTAGAATGACAAGAACATTGAGGGTAGTGAATATTTGTCAATTTATTCTTTCAGTACCTATGACAGGGTCTTGCATATATGCTTAATGCTTAATAAATGTATGTTGAATTAAATTTAATGCCTTGGGATTTGATTTCCTATGAACTCTGGCTTGACTAAATGCATCAATCTAATGGAAGGCAGTTCAACATGTATTAGTCATTTATTAGTGCTTATCAAATATTCCCTTGTATTTTTAGTTTTTGATTCATGAAAGCTTTCTCTCCATTTCCAAAGCAAGTCCCTCCAGGCTGAGGAGTGTCTTTTACCACTTTGTATCTCCAATAGCACCTGGCACCTGATAGACACTCAATAAGTGTTCATGTATTGATTGACTGTTTGAGAGCAAGATGGAGACTATCATCCAATTAATCTTCCTGTTTAATGAAGAAGGAGGGGAAAAGCCCAAACTCATTAAAATAGTGAAAGCTGATGGCTTCCCACTGTTAGACAAAAGTTGGTAGATTTGGGAAGGCAAACATTCCACTGCTCATCTCTGTCCTCTTCTTGCTCAAGTAAGCTTTGCGTGGTTTTCCAAGCCTTGTCTCTTTTACCTCCCTCAGTCTCCCCAAGACCCTTTCCCCTTCCCCAAGGTGATAACTTCTCAGGGTTTAAATTCTTAAAAGAAAACGTGTAAACATTCTCCAGTAGTCTACTGCCTGCTGGAGCCCCAAAGGCGTCAGCTAGGAGCAGGCAGCAACGGAGTGCTGGGCTGTGTTTTTGCAAGTACAAGACAGAAAATCCATGTAATTACCTCTGAAGCTGAAGAAGCTATGCAGCCTGACAGAGCAGCATGTGTAGGAAGCACTTTGTCAGGCCTCTGCTGACTAATTTCCCACTCTACACGGATTTCATGTGTGTGTGTGTGTGTGTGTGTGTGTGTATGTGTGTATGTGCCAGCAACTTTTCCCATATTAACCCCTGAGACTCCAATCCCACCCTTATTTATTAGCCTCTAAGATCCCACTCAAAGATCAAAAATCTCAAACTCTGAGTACAGTTGGCTTTCTGAAGGCCCTCACCAGAATCTCTCTTGGCAGTAAAGAATGCAATTATGGCAGCTAGCATTCATATAATGCTTTACAGTTTGCTAAGTGCTTTACAGATATTATCTCATTTTACCCTCAACAACCCAGAGAGGTAGTTACTCTTTTACAGATGAAGAAACTGAGGCTGAGATGTTAGATAACTTGGCCAGGGTTGGGTCTCATAGTAAGCAACTGAGGTAGGATTTGAACTCAGGTCTTGCTGACTCCAAGCCCAGAATTCTGTACTCTGATCCTCCTGGCTGCCTATAGGCCTATCTATCATTCTATCTATCTATCTATCTATCTATCTATCTATCTATCTATCTATCTATCTATCTACCTATCTACCTATCTATATCTATATATAGAAATATAGATATATAGATATAGATATATAGACCCTTGTATGTCAAGTGGACATTGAGGTGATTCTAGATTCTGTAGCTAGAATGCTCAGGTGAAATAAAGAAAAGCCCAACTTCAGGAGGCTTAGTCACCTCCAGAAGGGTTTGAGGCCCTCAGTTTCACATCCCCCTAGAGATAGAATATAGAGAATATAAGCACATACTTTCTGTTGCATGAACACAGGACCACCTCCAGGTAAGTGGGGAGAGGGGAGGACTGACCTGTCATATGTGGTTACAAGCTAAGAGATATTATTATTCTCTACCAGACTATCAGTATTTATATACCTGTGAAAATGAGACTAAAATGAGAATTAGTAGAAGGAAATCACTAAAGAGAGGAGAGCTGGAGCAGCTAGGTGACAGTGAATACAGCACCAGCTATGGAGTCAGAAAGACCTGAGGTCAAATTCTGACCTCAGACCCTTGACAAACTTACTAGCTGTGTGACCTTGGCCGAGTCACTTAACCCCAATTGCCTTGCCTTCACCCCTCAAAAAAAAGGGAGAGGAAAAGTGAGGAAAACTCTTTCCTTCTTCACCTATGTGACTATGAAGTAACTATGAACATATTATAAGTTCATAAAAGTTCAACTCTCAGTACGAATTTTTTAAAATATCATTTAGCTACCATAAAAGACCCAGCACATTTTTCATCTTAAAACTTCCCCCGAGGTCCTGAGATATGTATTTTTAACCCTGGTCTCATAACCTGCTCTTACCAGGTTTTTCAGATTCATTTCATCTCCACTGTAACAGCTCCTTCATTTCTTTAGTAAATATTGAAAAAGTACATTCTGAAAATGAGACACTGCCAGCATTGAGGTTACAAAGATATATAGGACAGAACTCATGAAGGAGAGCTGGGTAAGTAGGGTGGAGCCAAAATGTGGAAAGATTTGAATGGCAATAATAGGAGTTTGTACATTATTTGTCAGAAAATGGGGAAACATTCAATTTTTTGATTAGACAAGTGATCTGATCAGAGTGGACCAATAGCATTAGTAGTAGTTTGAAGGATAGACTGGAACTAGAACAAAATGAAAGCAGAAATTCCAGTTACAAGGTTCTGACAAGGGTAGTTTTGGCCAGAGACCCATCTTGGATAGAAATACAGATGAAATAAAAGCAAGTTTCCCATATAAGGCAGGGATATATATATGTTTCTTTCTAAATTGATGAATAACTTCCAGACATGAGAATGGAACATGGAATGGATCAATAAACACAGTTGACCAAGAGGTTGCAATAGAAGCCCAGCTTGATCTTCAACAAAACAGAGAAATAGGGGAGATTAGTCATCAACATCCCATCACCTACCCTTCCCTTGGTGTTCTTTCCCTCCAATGGAAAAACCACTCACTGTTGTGACAGAAAAAAGATTATGAAGTAATTTATTCTGAGTCATTATGGAGTAAACTCATTCTCAGGTGAATTTTCACTTTTAAAAATGTTTAGATAAGTCTGTGTTTCGCTCATGAGAATGAATCACTAATATAAATAAAATCATATTTGAATGATCTATGAGGGGACTTTGGAGGAAGGTAGCCCTTTCCTGGCCTTCTCATACCATAAAACCTCGGTATCTACCTATCAAAACTATTTTTAAGATCAATCCTGACAAGGTAGCAAAAATCACCAGAATATAGAAGGTTTCTGAGAGGTGATGGCTTTCCCTTTCACACAGCTTCTTTGGAGACTTTTTTTTCTCATGGAGCTTTTACGTTTGAAATCTCCAAGCCAAGTTACATGCACAGAGTCACCTGAGTAAGAGGTATAACCAAACTATAATCACCACATCCAGCAAGCGAAAATTCCCCATGGAATGCCTGCTACTGTTTTGTCAGCTGAGTTTTATATGACTCAAGCAGAAAGTGGAAGCATATGAACAACATGGCTAAAATTATGAGAGCTAATAATAATGATGATGATAAATAATTCATAAATAATAAATCTGTGAATTTTGTTTTGTGGCTTCTTTCTCAAAGGAACTTAAAGTCGGAGAAACAATGACCAGAAAGTGAATGGATTGGATACATAGGAATTATCATGGACTAAGAGTCAAGGGAAGAAGGGGAACATTCCTTGTACAGTTAGATATTTGAAACTTTTGAGCATTTTGACCAGTTTGGGAGCCACCTTACTATCCCTGCTCTGTTTGAGTCTGCGGTTCTGGACTCTGGGGTTTCCCCTGACCCTGATCTTCATTGTTTCTCATCTTGACTTAGAAAACCTGAATCTCTAGTTGAAACTTATTTTCCAGCACATGTTTTTTATCTTAAAACTTCCCCCAAGTTCCTGAGATCTGTATTTTTAACCCTGGTCTCATAACCTGCTCTTACCAGGTTTTTCAGATTCATTTCATCTTCACCATAACAGCTCCTTCATTTCTTTAGTAAATATTGAAAAAGTACATTCTGAAAATGAGACACTGCCAGCATTGGGGTTACAAAGATATATAGGACAAAACTCATGAAGGAGAGCTGGGTAAGTAGGATGGAGCCCAAATATGGAAAAATTTGAATGGCAATAATAGGAGTTTGTACATTATTTGTCAGAAAATGGGGAAACATTCAATTTTTTGACTAGACAAGTGATCTGATCAGAGTGGACCAATAGCATCAGTAGTAGTTTGAAGGATAGACTGGAACTAGAACAAAATGAAAACAGAAACACCAGTTAAGAGGTTCTTATAAATATCTAAGCAGGAAGAAACAAGGGTCTGAACAAGGAAGCAAAATTTCAAGGAACTAAAATTCAATTTGGAGTGTGAGATAAAAGAGAAGTCATTCATATTTTCTCAGTATGATTAAGGAAGGGGTAGTATCATTAATAGAATGGTAAGATGACAAGATTAATTTGAATTATGTTGAGTTTGAGTCATCAGTGGATCATGCATTAGATTTCTCAGTAAGGAGTTCTTTAGTGACATGGTGAGGGACAAATTGCAAAGGATTGAAATCTCTGCATATTCATAGATTGAGTGAAGAAATGTACCCAAGGGAGAGGTACAAATTGAAGACGCACGAAAGATAAAGGGAATGACAGATGGAGTAGGGTAGGAATGGGATAGAGGGTATAAATATAGGGGTTATCTTTGAATAGTATGAGGGCCATGTTGTGCTCTGCAACTGGAGGAAACCAATAGAGATTAGAAGCTAAAATGAGTAGTGGTGATAAGTTGAAAGAGTTGGGTCATCCCAGTCTTTGACTAGAAAAGGGAAAAGATGGGAAAACCAATTGTAAAGAATGTGGCAAAGAGTCAATAAAAAGTGGTCCATTGAGTCATATAAAACCCAGCTGACAAAACTGTATCAGGTGTATCATGGAATATCATTGCATTCTGGATATAATGATGATAGTTGTATTTTACCTGTTGCTTTTGTCACTCTATGCACATGCAACTTGGTTTGGAGATTTCAAATGCAATTTCTATGAAATAGAAGCTTCAAAATTAGCTTTATGAGAAAAACAAAACAAACAGACATTGACACTCATCAGGCCTCTCTACTCTGATAATCATTTGCCTTTTAACAGGGCTGATCTTATAAGTAGATAGTGTAGGGGGCTACCTAAGTAGTATAATAGGTCAGTTTATTCCCCCATCAACTTTATTTTATGTGTTGTTCTGCAATTTTTTGATTACTAACATCAAGTAACATATAAACTAAGGAGATTTGTGCTTGAAAAAAAGGGTTTTTTCACACAATTAAGGATGTTCTGGTTAAGATCCAAATAGCGAAAGGATTGTTACTTTGGACTGGGGTCTTTCCAATGCTCCTATTTGTAGATGAAATTGTTCTGATTATATAAAACCCCAAAATTCCTTTGGGACTTCACAATGGAATCCTTAGAAAGACAAAGGAGATTAGTCTCACAGCCTATGGTGGAAAATCTAATTGGAAGAAAAATACTTATTGCTTAAGTTATGACAAGAACCCATTGTACTGGTCCAACAGTGTATTCATTTCAAAGAGGTACTTGCAGGTAGTCAATGAGTTATAGCCAGAATCTGAATAGGAGAAGGGCCTGAATGGCAATTTGGAATTGTATATCACCTTTAAAGGTACTAATATATGCCCAGTGGACACACACACACACACACACACACGTATGTGGGTACACATTCAATCATTCTATTCTAAAACCACTATTGTCCTAAGGATTCTATAGGATTCAAAGGATGAGTTCCAAATTGAACTAGTATGTCAGTCAAAGAGCAATGGAGATGAAGGTGTTGGCAATGAATCGGCTGTAGCACATCTCCAATGACTTACACATAAAAAATTGTATCAAAGGTATCATCCAGGGAATGTGTGGTTGGAAAAAGAGGACATGGCATGTTCACAGAGAAAGAGCAAGGGAAAAGATAGGTACAGTTTGATGTTGTCCTAGTAGTCATAAAACTTAAATGATTAGAGGGAGACCTCCAGTGTATTAAGTATATTTTCTTTGGAGAATTAATATGAAGACATAGACAAGAATTACCCCAAAATGGGAAGGTATGGAGGCAATTGAAGTTTGTACTGCTTTCTTCATATCAGTAAGATTAAATGGGGTGGCTAGGTGGTGCAGTGAATAGAGCACTGACCCTGGAGTCAGAAGGATCTTAGTTCAAATCTGGCCTCAGACACTTAACACTTATTAGTCTTCTGACCCTGGGTAAGTCATTTAACCCCAAATGCTCTGCCCTCCCCCCTCCAAAAAGTAAGATCAAAGATTTATTGTGATAATAAACATACCCACTATGTTCCAGATACAAGACACTGAGAATACAATGAAAGAGGGGAAGAATAGTCCCTTCTTTCAAAGAACTCATAATCCAGTGGGGGAGATGACATTCATACAGCTAAGTATAAACAAGTTATATACAGAATAAATTCATAGTACTTTCAGGGGCAAAACACTAGGATTAAGGAGGAGAAAGGCTCCTTAGAGAAAATGGGACTTTGGTTGAGACTTGAACAAAGCCAGGAAACCTAGGAGGTTAAGATGAGAAGGCAGGGTGTTCTGGGCATGGAAGATAATACCCAGTGAAAATGAGCAGATGGAGTGTTCTGTGTGAGAAATAGTAAGGAAGACTGTCACTAAGGTATAAAATATATGGAGGAATGTAGGATGCAAGTAGAGAAAGGTCAGGTTATAAAGAACTTTGAATGTGAAAAAAAAGAGTTTATATTTGATCCTGGAGTTATCAAATATAAGTTTTTCTTTTTTAACAGAAGAATATCAATTATCCATCTAGCCACTTGAATTGAACTATATTGCTATGTGTTTCATGTTTTAATATTTTAAGTGTCAATCTTCTGGAAATGTATAAAGAGGAATTATAGGTTTATTGTACTCTGCTTTCAGTATTTATCATTGTGTGTTTATGATGCTTTTGTGTTTAAATTATTCCTTTTGCATTACAGGAAATAAATAGACAACCAGTATCTGATCTACTTTCTTCATTATGTACCTTTCTGGAAAAAGAAAAAACAAAACCTTTTAGTCATTTTGGAGCAGATTCTAGACACAAACCATGACTAACCTTTACTTTAGACATTTTCCCCATGTCTATTATACTCCAGGGAAGGTGTTTAATGAGACATAGAGTAAGAAAGGAACCTATTCCCACTTTGGGAGCAAGAGGGGTAGGGTGGGGTAAGCGCTTCCAAACCTAGGACTAACCCTAGCCTCATTATTCTATAGATCCCCTTACAAGGATAGGGTATTATTGTCTCTGGTCTGTGTATTTGTTTGATCTTGGGGACCTCATCTGAGATCTGAAAACTGATGGTTCTCATCAACCTCTATTGCCATAATATCTTTTAGATGATCACAGATAGATTTTTTGGGCTCATTTGGGTTTGTTTTCTTGGTCAGTTAACGTGGTCATTCATTCACTTACTGAGTTTAAACCTTCATTTGAATTACCCTATACGCTAGAAGAGAAAAAAAAGTTGAGTGTTCTATGCGTTGCAGAAAATCCTGAAGAAACTTTCTGGACCTCCTTGTATTTTGCCCTATTACCCTTAAATACTATCAGTGGAAAAAAATATACCTGCATATAAACTAATATAAAATAAACACAATGCAAATGTAAAGCAGGGTAGCTGGGTGTCATGGCAGATAGAATGTTGGGCCTGTAGTCAGCAAGACCTGTGTTCAAATTTCACCTCTAACGCTTACAAGTTGTATGACCCTGGGAAAGTCAATTAAACCTGTTTGCCTCAGTTTCCTCATCTATAAAATGAGGGTATCTCTGCCAATTCATTACCCTCATTGGGGTCATAAAGAGTCAGTTGTGATTGAAAACAGTTAAACAACAAGAATAACAACAATAAGTAAAAAGCATAAGGAACTTGTCAAATTTGAATTATTTACATGCCAATATGGAAAAATGATAATAGTAACTTATGAAACTTTTCTTAGCATGAGGATAGGTGAAGGTAATACAAATGTATATATGTATGTATACTTACACATAGGTCCATATAGGAGGCTATATATACGTATGAATACACATCTGAGCATGTGTGTATAGGTGTATATAGAGGGTATAGGATGAATTGAATGTTAAGGGATGATACTTTAAAAGGCAAATTCAGAGGTGGGAGGGAACTAGAATGAGAGGAGACAGGGAGAGACAAAATGGGATTAATCATCCCATAGAGAAGAGGAAAGGGACAACTATTACAATTTTACTTTCAATTACTCTCATTGAATTTGGCTTAGGGAAGAAATGGCATAAACTCTAAACTGGGCATCATGCCACACAGGAGACTAGGGAGCATGGGGATG